>JAFFZR010021936.1:0-13561 GCA_018397195.1 Lethrus apterus | reverse complement strand
CTTTACTTCCGCCAAATTTAAATTACGCTGTTGTGATTGGTTAATAATTGGTATGGTTTTTCAACGCGTAGTAAAATATTTTTCAAGCAAGCATTAGTCGCTCACAATACCCGTACTGACGACGAGTATGAACTCAGAAACCAACGTTGGTCTGCGGATGTAAGTGACTATGCAAGTCGAGCTCTTGTTTCAAATAAAATATTTTTCATTGATATATGAAATACGCGTGTTGGAGTAGAATTTGCGGCGTTCGTACTCAGAAACTATTCATTTCACAAAAAAAAGGTCGATACATAAATTATAGGAAATGTTCTCTAGTTTAATTTATTACATAACTATTTTCACTTTAAAGTGAGTCGGAAAGGAAATATCGTCGAAAAACTGTTTTGGAGCGCCATTTTTCCAATATGGCGGCTACTTCCGGAAAAAAAGAGGTGGCAAAGTAAAAATTCGGAAAGAGCACGTCAAAATCTATAAATATACCAATTTTCAAAACTACCCTAAAACTTCACAGGCAAATCTTCCAGCTGATTGGACTATCAGTGAATAAGCAAGAATCAAATTTACTTATGACAATAACTGATTACTTTCAAATGAAACTGCCTGTATTTATCGTTTGGTTGTGTTCCTTGCTGTATTATCTTTTATTGGCGTTAATGGTTTCTATGATTGAAATCCATAATTTTCAACATAGTCAATAAATTATTCTTGCAATTAACTATTATTTAATTTCTATTATTTTGCCAGTCAACATTATAAATCAACAATCATAACTCACTAGAGCGACAATTTTAATTTTTAGTTGAAAAAATATTTTTACAATAGCTAATGTGGGATAAGCACCCTTAACATCCATTGAAGATATTTCTATATACTTCTATTTGAAAATAATGAGTTTTGGTCTTACGAAAATGAACAAATTTGATTCGTTTTAATGAGCACCCTGTGTAATACAATTAAAGATTTTATTGTCAGAACATTATCGAAGAAAAAAGTTAAAAACACTAAAAATAACTTTAGTAAGCCCTTCTATAAATTCATAGGTCAGTATGCATTTAGGGAGGCAAAGAAATTTGGCAAGAGGAAGACCTGAGAAGACTTAGGATGGAGAAAGAGGAGAGATACACTAGCAAAAAAAAATAGAAAGAACTGCAAGAAATTAACGCAGACTAAAGGAAGAAACAAATCTTTATCTAAAAACTATCGTTTCTGGACCAGTGATCAGAGTTGCCAATGCAAAAATCAATTTTACGCACTCCACGTAAGAAAATTCCCCAAAATCTCAAAAAATTAGCCACAAAATTCAAAAAACCTTTATACAAAAAAGAAAATAAATAAATTGGTAATAAGTAATAAAATATTTTAATGTTGTTCAGATCACTAAAAAGTCGCTCAACGGATGCATTGGAAAAAGGAAGTAGAAATGAATGTATGTATAACAATTGCTGCACCAACCGCATTGGTAACGAAAGCACATCCTGCTAATATTTTTAGAATAATATTTATCTAATCCAAAGTCTTTAAAATCAAGTAGGACATGCTGCCTCATTATCCAATTGTTGTTAATCACCAAAATCCTTTAAAATATGAAATTGTATGAAAACTGGCATAAGACATTTAATTTCATATTTTTGAGTTCTTATAGGATCTACAATTTCTATCAAAGTGTATAACTCATCGTTAAAATCAAACCTGTTCTTGGTTTCGGTAACTAATTCTATGTAGAATGTGAGGCAGGTTTTAAAAATTGTTAATCAATTACCTCATGTTTTAAATTTTCTAAAGAATCTGTAGCTATCACATTTCAGACTTCAAGAGATAGGATCTAGGATCTGCATGGTGATGATGGTGATGATAAAATATATCATTTGTCCGAATATATACATATCCAAATAGTTGCTGGATAGGTTTTATAATAGTATCTCAGTCTTTGTCTTTATTTGTGCTAAACTTCAGACTGAATAATGTACAGAAATTCGTTAGCAAACCAACTATGTATGACAAATTCATGAATATCTTCATTCGTTCTTGAAGGATCTTCCAAACATAAAACACGTAAATATGCTTCAAAAGGATCGTACTGTTTCAGAACCTTGTCAACACAAACTATCAAAGACAGCCATCTTGTTGTAGCTGGGCACAAAATTTTAAGCATCTCAGTTTGAAAAAAGCGCTGCAATTCTTCATACTCCTGTTGCTTGGATAAACTTCTACTGAAATTGGAGCCTAGTTTCGTAGCAAATCTTCAATTCATCTTGAAAGCTTCAAACAGACATGTGAGTCAGCAAGATTTATAGAATGACAGAAACATATAATTGATACAATACGAGGTATGTTTTTTTTTTAAGCAGAAAAACGTATTACATTTTCAAATGGTTTCAGTGTTATATAAAGGTCCACAGCTTTTCCTAAGCTCATCTCCACGAAATGAAGCTTGTACTTTTTCCTTTCCTTACAAAACTAAAATTACTGCAAAGCAACACTGCTTAATTTTCCCTTTATCTAAGGTAGGTGACCAACTGTACTCCTTTTCATTCTTTTGTAATCCTCCTTTTTTAACTCCTTTGTACCCTTTTGTACTGTCTCTTTTGCACTTAAATTTTGAATTTCAATTACGGAACGAACCTAACCCATACATCTTTATACCAAAACTTGACGTGCAAAAATAGTCTGGCCCATGAAATTCAGGAATTCATTCCATTCGTACTAATTTTACACAAACGAAGTTGGTCACCTTACTTTATCGGTAGTTTCATCCATTATTACAGCGAAAAATGTTAATTTAGTAAAAAGTTTCGTCCTTCTGACACTAACATTTCTCGCAATTTTTAAATCAGAAAATAATTAATCCTGCTCGTGTCATACTTACAGAGAGTGGATTAATTTCTTTTTTTTTTTTTTGTTATTAATTATTTTGTTGTAATTTGCCTTATGCCTGGCAGAGGAGATACTGTGGCCTGGCAGAGGAGATACTGTGGCGTTTAATATCATTCTTATGTGCAATAATATCTACAGTACAAACTTTACAATGTATACTCATTCCTTTTTCTCCTTTGCCAGTCTTTAAAGCTACTGATTTCGTCGTATCTTGTCTTCTTTTTAGGGTGTTCATCCTGATGTGGTTTGTTCTGTCTGAAAAATCAAAATAAGTTTTCTGTCCACAACGATCCGAATATTCATAGATCTCAACCATTTACCTTCGTGACACTATAAGGTACATCACAAGAGGAGGCTACTTTAATTAACCATTTATCAATTTCTGTGCGATATATTACTATTATTAAAATATGTGACGTCATTGCAATATATTCATGGCGCGTTGTGTTGTTTAAATTTAAAATTCCAATACAATCAGCAAATGCTGTTTTTAGCAGTTACTGTAAAAAATGAACTTTTAGCAAAAAGCGACTATTTGTGAAATTTTAAAGTACCCGAAAATACTCATCATAAAAATTACCCATAGTCATGTTAAAATACCTTCATTTTGGGGAATCGCCCGCTAATTGGCAGCCCTGCTACTGATACAAATAATTTGTAACATTGTAGATAATAGTTATTATTATTATCTGCAATGTTTACGTTTCTAACGAATCTTATCGATTGATAGTATTCGCATGCGGTTTACCGATTACACCGTAGGTGTCACTCGTCCGAAATTCGCCCAAATTAAAGAAAATTAAATTAATTGTGTAAACAATATAAATTTTAAACAAAATATTTCATTACATACATAAGATAAAATGTACTTTCGTGACTATCACTTATAAAACTGGAAAAACACGATGTAATTATGCATGCGTCGCGACCAATGAAAGTACCACGTAATTGCAAAAACCTAAACCGCAACGAGAGATCTAATGTATCGATATTTTCGAATACAGGAAGCAATAGATATGTAAATACGTTGACCATAGAACATGGCATGGTAAGACGCATGCGCAGAGTTGGTCGATAATAAAAGCCTTGTTGCACCTGCACTTGAACCTGACCTATAATAGAACATGCCGTTGTCTAGGATAGCCTAGATAAACTAGAAATAGACCGTCAATGGGTCATGGAATTTGAAATGTTAAAAACGGGATTTGCCATGCGATCAGAAGTAACCTGCGTGAGTTTAGGGTGTAAACGTCATAATTTGTGACAGATTGGGTTAGGTTACCCCGGGAACGGGCGTAACCTACATCAACTCGGTCGCCTGGCAAAACTCGCCTTGTTGCCGCGTCCCACTAACATCAATTTAATTCTCAAACATAACCAACCGGACGTCATCTAGACAGATGAGAAACTCGATGATTTCACTACATTTCCCTTTCAATATCACTTTCGCACATTATTGAATAACGAGTTTTATAACGAAACACGAACCAAGTCGATCATTTAAATTCACGATTGAAAACAGGTTTGTGGAACATACAAACACGTAAATAAACCTTTGTTGCGTTTATAACCTGCAAATCATGAACTGTCATGCAATGTAGATTGTAAAATTTACCTCCTGAACTTGAAGAAAAAGGCACTTCCAACTCGACGTTGTCATGGTCTTGTGTCTCTTTTAAATCCACTTCGACTGTCACTGCAGAAGCCAACGGAGTCGTGCCGTTTTGATTATGGCTAGTAGATGCGGCAACAGAGCAAGGAACGCTCATACTTGTCGCTTCTTCATGCATTGTTTATCCTTTTACACACTGTTCCCGTAATGATACACGAATTTAAAACGTCCCAGAGCTTTGCGAAGCTCTGACCTTCAACTACACGTCAAGGTTTCACAAATATCTATTTCTTTAAGCGGTAGAAAAATCGAACGTTGTATAAATGTAGGTCTGTAGGCCACTTCGCTTACACTTTGCATTGAGACAGACATGAACATCGAGTCAAATCAGCTACTCATCTCATAAATCTGCGGAGCAGGTTCTCGAACGACATTTACACCTAAAACACCGACAATTTTCTAAATTACTCAAACGTTTATGCTTAATTTCTCTTAAACATTCTTCGATTCTATTACGATTATTCCAGTGTTTACGTTCGTCTAACTTTCACGTTCAAAGTAGGTCACAAGCCATAATTTACTTAATATCTAACGTAATAATTATACAACAACGGACGTAATCAAATACACATTACAATGATTAATTTATATATTAAGCGACACTCAAATATGTCCGAATTAAAATTAAATTAATGTAGGATTTATTTTGACTACGGTTTGGCGCAAGCGCTCCGCCGCGCGGCATGCATTTTAAATAAACGCGCCAAGTTTCTAGGTCAATACAATATTGAAAACGAAAGTAAATCTGTTGGAAAATTTATTATCTATTGTAGGATTTAAATGTCATCAAATAATAACAGCATGAAATCGAAAAAGCGTGCTATGTTACTTACATTTTTATTTATACATCTAACTTTTATATCTAGGCGCTACTTATTACACAATTACACATTTAAATTATTTTATTGCAATGTATTTATTAGATATCCTATGAAAATATAAACGATAAAATTAGACATCACACAAAAGACGTTTTGACTGATTTTTATCTATAACGGAAAAAATTGACCAGTGGCGTAGCTAAACGTCTGTTTATGTTGTTTAAACACAAATGTGTGTTTTTTTTTTTTTATTAAAATAATTTAAAACGAGTTTAAATTTTATATGTAATTTATGGTGTAGTCGTAACCGCAACCCAAAAAACACTATATGTATATGCTTATGTACCATCAAAGTGTTCCAAAGTAACTTTCTTGCTTTTTCGGTTGCATTGATTTTTTTGCTTCGCCTTTCATACAATTGTTTCAGGTTTTCTATGCTTAAAGAACTACCAAAAAATTGTGAATAATACATTCAACGCCTGGAAAGCAATTAACTGCTGCTTCCTCTTGCAGACTAATAAATTTACTGTTCCCCATCTCAAAATTACTAGAGACGCTAATTGAGCATAGATGAGTTGCATCCATCCTATCCTTAATGTAATTCCTGACTACCAGTTTGGTTTTCGACATGAAAATTCTACAATACAATAATGCCAAAAAATAGTTAATGTAATTAATTAAGCCAAAGAAGAAAAAAATACCGCTCGGCTGCGTTTTTGATTGAATGCTGAGTAAAGCATTTGATACAAAATCACTGCCAAATCCTTTCTACTACCTTTTGAAATCGTACTTAACAGATAGATATTTTAGAACAAAAGTTAACGATGAAATTTCTCGGATCCAACCCATCAAATCCGGAGTGCCTCAAGGTAACATCTTAGGGCCAATCTTATATACATCCAGGGCCGCCGCGTGCGGTTTTGCAGGTTGTGCCCCGCACAAAAGTGCCTTATTGAGTCGTCAACGAGGGGGCGCCATGTCGCCATGGTAATTAATAATTTCTCTAAGTTTTTTAAAACATTGCAAGTTATTAAATTTTTGAATTTCAATTACGGAGCGAATCCCACCCATATATCGTCCCATTAGTACAAGAAGTCACTAAGTGACAATTCAAAAAATAATTAACTACTTTAGGTAGTTTTAGCTGTCTAATATTTGTTTTTAGCTCTCTAATATTTCTATCATATTCCGGTTAACGAATTTTTGTGATGCTAAAACCGCTCACTTTCAATGCTTTCAGCACTTAATGGCTGGTACTGAAAGAGAAAACGAGAAATTAAGTGAAATGAGAAAATGTTATTTAGTGACTTCTTGCAGGAAGGGGACGATATCTACTCTTTTGAATCTTGAATTTCAGTTACAGAGCGAAGCCTATATGATTTTTAGAAATTAATTTATTTTAATTTACAAATGTGATCATGGAATAGGGCGCTAAAATTTAAGTTGAAGGCGCCTCTTACCCACGCGGCGACCCTGTACACATCGAACCTTCCTACATCGGGATTTCACGACAACAGGCACATTTGCAGATGACACCGTTATCTAAGCTGTCCATGAAGATCCAGTTATAACTTCTGCAAACCTTCAAGGCCACTTCTTCCACACAGAGGAATGGATTAAAAGATGGAAAATAAAAATGAATGAAAGCAAGTCACAACATGCAACCTTTACTCTAAAAAGAAAGAAAACTGTCCTGTAGTATACATTAACAATATAGAAATACCATCATGTGTTAAGTACTTTGGAATCCATCTTGACACTTAACTCCACTGGAAAGAACACATAAATAAGATATGTAAAAGATAGACCTTAAAATGAGAGAACCGTATTGGCTGATTGGCAGAAAATCACAAATGTCATTATAGAAGAAGATTCTAATTATCAAAATCTTGACCTATGGTATCGAGCTATGGGGTTGCGCTAGCAAGTCGAGCATAGCTATAATACAACGAGCACAATCAAAGATCCTAAGCGCAATAGCAAATATTACATCAAGACATCCATAACCCAATAGTCCAATGGGGAATTCAAACGAGAAGCCAGAAACATCATCAGAAACTAGAAACACACCCCATAACGTATTACAGCCAATAGTGTAAGGGAGAAACAACAGAAAATTGAAAAGAAGATGACCAGCAGACCTGTTATGAGTTGAAGAGGCCTTCTCAATGGAGAAGCTTCATCAAAATAATAATGAGACTCTGTAACCAGTCTCTCAGCCAGCAAAATAGCCTATATAATGCTTCATTGCTGTTTAATAAAAGAGAAAAAAATTTTTTTTTTTTGATAAAATCTTCGTTGTTTTCGCTATTTCTTCGCCCTGATTGTTTGATTTTACGAAAAACGGTTTGTACATTTTTTCAAGACTGTAATAAATTACGATTTTGTAATTCAATATGATCTTTTTGAAAAATGGGATTGGATTTTGCTAAAATTTAATTCAATTGAGCTTACACCCTGTATTTTTTGTATTCATTCCTCGATCATTAAGAGGTGTGCTTGAATTTTCATCAGTCGTTCTTGGCTCAGTCGCTGCCTTCATTCCTTGAGATTTTTCTTACTACATTTTTCCATGTCTTTTTTGTTCTTTCCCTTTTCTTCTTCGCGATGGCACTTTTTATTGCTAATAATACTGTTGTAATATGTATATCTTAGTAAACTAATTCTCTCGTGAATTTCGAGTTCTTGTCTATCCTTTTCTCCTATACCTAATTACTCTGAGATGGTGCAACTGGCTTACTTGTTGTATCTTTACCACCAATCACCAATTTTTATATTCAATTTCTTCTCCTGTCATTTGTTATTGCCTTCATTCTAATCTTATTCGTGTTTAGTTTTATACAATTTACCGTCAAATCCGCGTTCACACTTTCAAATTCTTTTGTAAAACCTTCTACCTCTTATAAAAATAATATCAACAAAGACACATTCCCATATTTCAACTTTCTGCCAATTTCTGTCTCGAACCTAAAATCATTTGTTTATTTAAACTACTTTACAAATATAAATATTGAGGCTGAGACGAGTGATGGATAGGCAAGCTAAGCTATACGAACAAAAACGGGGTAAAATAAAAGGTCAGAAAGCTAAGAATTAAACGTCTACTAAGTTTACAGCTGTTCAATCTGCACATATCGGAGCTGGAGATACTAAAGAAAGCGCAAGATAGAGGAATGAAGATGGGAGGTCGAAGATATGGTCGTTGCTCTTCGCAAATGACCTTCAAATTGTGGAAGGGGAGGAAAATATGAAAGGAATGGCGGATAGGTTGGTGAGGTTTTGGTAAAAGTAAGGCCGAAGATAAATGCCAAGAAGACGAAGGTGGTGGTTTTTAAGAGAAGAGGTAAAAAAGATAGAATAGAAAGGAAAAGCGATTGAGGTGGTAAGGGATGGATCTACTTAGGGTGCGAATGGCAGCTTCGAGAAGCACGTCAAAAACGTGTGTGGTAAGGCCGCGCCACTAGAAAAAGAGTTGAAAATTTTTTGTGGGCCGAAGAAAAGGGCTTCTTAAGGCGTTGATGGTGACATCAAGAAGCTATGGTATAAAAGGGGTTAAAGAGGATGTAACAAAGTTTACAGAAAAAATCACTAACATTAAAAAGACCAACCCCGGAATATACAGTGACAGGCAGAAATGTTGCAACATATGGGAAATTTTTTTATTATTGAAATATGGTAAAATTCGTTTTGAGGGTAGGTTGTGCATGTCCACAAACCCAAAAATTCGTTTTGACTCATGTCACATGACCCCTAGTATGGCGGCTAATTGAAAAAATATGTTACTAATCTGCAAAAAGTGAGGTTAGATGACATGATATCCTAAAAAGTTATTTGAAAAAGTTGCTTAGAATTTAATTCTGAGGGTATGTGCATTTTTGTAAACATATTTAAAAAAAAATTAAAAACCACAATTTTGTCAATTTTTTTTAAAATTAAATTACATACTCCTGTTTTTTGCGTTTTAGCAGCTCAACAGAAGTAAACTCTCTGAATTTGGTTGATAATTAAACAATTTTGTCGATTCATGCATAACTAACAGAGTTAAAAGTAATAATTAGGTTTTCAGTATGATAGTTGCTGTTGCAAGGGACTGTATAATGTAGTAATAAATAAATTTTACTAAATAATAAGCAATAGACAGGAGCAAATAAGAATACAGAATCTTAAGCATACAAACAAATTAAAATTTATATATTAGTACTTTATACAGTCCCTTGCAAAAGCAACAATCATACTGTAAACCTAATTTTTACTTTTAGCTCTGCTAGTTATGCAAGAATTGACAAAATTGTTTGATTATCAACCAAATTCAGAGAGTTTACTTCTGTTGAGCTGCTAAAACCCAAAAAAACAGGAGTATGATTTTAATTTAAAAAAAAATTGACAGAATTGTGGTTTTTAATTTTTTTTTCAATATGTTTACACATAGCCTCAAAATTGAATACTAAGCAACTTTTTCAAATAACTTTTTGTGATATCATGTCATCTAACCTCACTTTTGCAGATTAGTAGCATATTTTTTCAATTAGCCGCCAGACTAGTGGTCACGTGACATGAGTCAAAACGAAGTTATGGGTTTGTGGACATGCACAACCTATCTCCCAAAACGAATTTTACCATATTTCAATAATAACAAAATTTCCCATATGTTGCAACATTTCTGCCGGTCACTGTATACCTAATGTTGCAAGAGACCATAAGCTGAACAAACGTACTCACCATAAATTTTAAAAACTGACTTTTTGAATTTCAATTACGGAGCGAATTCAACCCATACAACCTTTTTAATTGGTCACGGAGATGATGGGGGTAAAGACAAAGCGCAATACGAAAAATGGAAAAGTTGACAAAAAATGGTGCGGGCGTGGTGGAAAGGATAGAGACGAAAACGGACTTTTCAAACTTGGTGAAGATGAAACTGGAAATATATGAATTTAAAATGCAGAAAGGTCGGAGATAGAGAAGTGAGTGAATCAAGAGGGGGACACAATGGAAAAGTTGTTCAGAAGATGGATGGGCACAGAAGGTACGAACAAATAAAAAATGCGAGATACAAAGAAATTTGTGTGCGAGATAGAATGGTTAAAGTATAGTCTAAATAGACCATAATTTAACCATTCTTTAAATATGAACTCACACCGAGTCTTCATCAATCATCTGAAGCTAGAATACTTGGAGGGCAGAAGATAGGGAGATGACGAAACCGTAATTCCTAGGTTTAGAGGTGGACATAAAGAGAGAGAGCAAATAACTATTTGACGGGGGGAGGGGGTATAGAACTTACAGTTTCTGCGAAAAGGTAGGGATGAAAAAACTGCATGGCAAATTGCGAGGATGGACCAGAAGTGAGGGATATGAGAAGCTGCTTGAATGAAAAAGAAAAGGGTCTGGAGCTGTTAAAAGCAGTTAAAGAGAAACTTGGGTGGAGGAAGAGAAATGCCAAATAAACGAATAATTCTATTTTTTATTTATTAGTTTATAATACACATTTCTTATTTAAGAGTACTATTACTTGGCTAGATCATTAAGTTATATCTTCTCGCCACTGAACATGAAGATAGTATGTATAAATATGAACGACATACTGTATACAAAATTAAAAACATGAAAACAGACAAATTTACAATAAACTGTGTTGCAATGTTCATAAAATAAAATACGTATATTTTCAAGTGTTTGTCACAAATAATATTATTATAAATATAATTCATTACTATAATAGTAAGATTACTGTACTAGATCTTAAACCAAGTTTAAATACTTAAAACTTATTAATATACACGTTTATAAAAATTAATTACAAATTGACAGAAAAGAAAAATTTCTCCCAATGCATCGAACAATTTAATAACGACGAAATTGTTTCTTAAACCGTTCATAGTGATAATCATCTGTCGCTTTTTCATCCTTTTTATTTTTACTTCTTTCATTTGTATCACTCTTTTCTTCAGTTTTCTTCTTTTTCGGAACATCATCAACATTAACTGGAACATAAAATTATAAATAAAGAAATCTATGCCACAATGAACAAATTTACATCTGGAATGTTGAACAAAATTAACCGCCATATTCGATGGTACAAAATGCGACGGTCCATCTTTTTGATTGTGTTTTTCCCAAAGTAATCTAAGTTTTGCTTCTTCGGTCGCTTCGATATTTTTTATTTTAGCTTCGATACCTAAATCAACTTCCGGTATGCCACTTAACATCTGATTGGAAAGCATTTCTTCAGATCGTTTTGTAGACGATTCCCGTAAATGATTTGGAACTGCTTGCAAAGCAGCTTCTTCCGGACTGCAATATTTTATTTTTTTCGTCTCATCGCCGCTCATGGAATCATCTTCAGATTTGTTTCCTTTCTTTTTTGCTAATTTCTCTTCGATGTATTTCATCATTTCTTCATCTTCGTCACGTTTGTTTGTTTCTACGGAAAATTGCGTGCCTATACCGGTGTCGTAAGCGTCATCTACCTGCTTCATTTTTCCACTTTTTAAAGCTTGCATGTTTATCATGCCACCGTTTTGTATTTTAAAAGGATCTTTCTGAAAAATAATATAAAGTAACTAACTGTAATTGTAAGAGAAGTTACTTACGGAAACAATTTCTTCTTCTAGAGAGACCTTTTTGCCAAGAGCTAGTGCAATGAGGCTTACACCGTGTGGTCTTTTTCGTAGATTTTGTATTTCTTTTAAATCACCTAGTTTGGATCTGTTAACGTTGGCAATTATATGTTGTATTTTCGGAATAATTTCGTATTACCTTACTTTTTCTTCTTCTGAGTCCTCACTGTCTTCGGTTTTCATTCTTTGTCTAAGAGATTTTTTCGTCTTACGTTTAAACACGTGCTTTGTGGTTTCCTCCATATTTGCTTTTAGTTCAATTTCTTCTGCCATTTTTATTACAACAATACGTAAAATATTATATAAATTTCGTTTTCATCTAAAACAAATTTATAGGTTATATTGTCGTATCAAATGTCACCAACATCGAAAAACTTTTGTTAATGCATTGTATCCCAGTGTGACCAACTTCAAATGTTCGAACATCTTAAACGAGAAATCGAAAAGTATTCAAAAATACAAATGTTTAACATATTATGGAAGAGTACATTGAAAACACTGTAATGCAAATTAACATATGATTCATGAAAAAAAAACAAATTAAAATTTTTTTTTAATAATAATAATAATAATAATAATTACACATCTCTTAATCGTGAGTAAGCAAACAGTAAAAAACCTTGAAATGTAATTGAAATATATTACGACACAGAAATCTATAAAAAAATATATAAACACATAACAAGCAATTACAACCAAGAATTTAACATTTAATAATAATAATAGCTTTTATAAGTCATATTATAAAAATATTATGTAGATAAGTACATGATAACAAAAATAAATAAAAATCATGCTATGAAATGACTATTCAAACGGGAAAAAAGTTTTAAAATACACAACTGAATTTAATAAACGTTATCTATAATCTATTTATTTGATATTACGTATCAGTTATTTAAAGTACAATAAACTCCTGTACCTTTTTATCTAAGTACTGCAATTACTCATAATTATCTAATCCTGTTGAGTTACAAAACCTATTAATGTTTATGGCCAAATTCAATACATAATTTCTTTCTTTTCTATTTTTTTTTTAAGGCAAAAGAAGATATGTTACCGAAAGAAATTTTAATAGTTAATCAGTTAATAAATTGTATAGGAATAGGGCCGGACTAAAGACTAACGTGAAGTAAAAATACATGGACTTGCTCAAAAACCCAGTACAATAAGTGATAATGTTTCTTCAAAAACAAACGAGTTGGAAGAGAAAGATGGATTACAAAATAAAATAACGAAGAGAAATGCAAGAATCAAATTGCAATAGTATACAATTGGTAAAAGAGACATCAACGAATACTAAAGAAAGACAACAGCAGCTTTTAAGAAAAAAATGAACGAATTTTTAATCAATTTTTTTGCACATCTGTACAGAAACGCCGTTTTTGCGAATTTGACTTTTGGATAAAAATTTACGAATGTAAAAAAAAAATATTTTAACAAACAATGAATGAACTTTGTAATTGTAAATTTAAATATCAGCGTTCAATGTTCAACCAGTGTAACGTCGCACTAGAAGTGGGGAGTTACTTCGTAAAAAAAATTATTTATAATCAACATAAATAATAGCG
>JAFFZR010021935.1:0-13651 GCA_018397195.1 Lethrus apterus | reverse complement strand
CATTGAAACGCATTTCGAATACGTTCATGGATATTTTCTACAGTAGTTGATAGTTCCCGATAAACAATGCCCTTTATATGTCCCCACATCTCCATTTTAGTGAGAACGAGTGATCTTGCTGGCCATTGCTGCGGTCCGCCTCTCCCTATCCACTTATTTGGAATTTCTAAATTTAAATGTTCCCTCACTGCTTGCGTATAATGAGCGGGTGCACCATCATGTTGAAACCATATTCTCTCTGGCAAGTGGCACTGTTGTAAAAAATGTGGTAGTACGTTTTTCAGAAAATGTAGGTACGCTTCACATTTAAATGGACGTCAAAGAAATAAGGAACACCCCACACATTTGAGTATTTTCTAAAGCAATACATCATTCACGTTTTATTATTTTGTAAAAACTATAGCAGCATGATATTTCTACCTTGTTTTCAGACAGACATGATGTGTAAAGTGTATTATTTGAAGATGTATTTAACCATTTTTGCTGTTTTTTAGTAAACGGCTAAAGACAGCCATATACAGGGTGATCCATTAGAAAAAAAATGAGAAATATGAAGATGAATTTCTCGTAATGTCGTAATGAATTTTAAACACTCTGTATATTGCAGTGACACAACACTTTGAAGCATACATCATCCCTTGCTAAAAGATATGCCAAATAATTACTCTTGAATTTAATATTTGTAGCCGCAGCGATTTCTTTAAAGGTAGTACTTAAAATTAAGTTTTTTGAAGTAATCGCTAATTGCGGCGGAATGCATGAATCAAATTCAAAAAAAGGTTAGATATCAATAGATACCCCCAAAACACTTCGAACTATGCAAACAGATACTAGGTGTCCCATTTCAAAAAATGGCACGCGGCCACACAGATCTTTTTCGGGACATCCTGTATATTCAAAAATAATTTCCTGAAATGCTCATTTATCTCTCTAGTTAAACGTTGCCTTTGGTAGAAATCTCTAAGTGTAACAGGAAATGAGAAATGGAAGAACGGAGCTAATATGTAGGACCCTGTATATTTTGTAGATTTTTAAGATAAATCATTTTAACTGTGTACTCTAGATCTGATAATTTTTGACGTTATTAACGTAACATGCAAAACATTTATACATATCATCGGTGATCTTTAAACACATCGTGGGTCTATATTTACAAATTTTACAGGAGACAAAAAACAATATTTGATCAAATAAAAAAAAAACTGATATGTGATTTACCCTTTAATCCCCTTTAGATGTGATATTTTACTTAAGCTTACTAAGTAAAATATTGATTTTAATATTAGATGCAGCATTTTTTTTCAGTCGAAATACTTAAAAAAATAACTTGTAAAATTTGGATTTACGAGGTTTTTAACGAAAGCCGACGATATGTATGTTCTCAATCGAGATATTTATTATTATACAGTGCAGTCACTGGCTGTGGAACGCTCCAAATAAAAAAAATCATCTGCGGCCAAAATCCTCCGACAGGTTAACTTATGTTTTTGAACACGCATCTTTTTTGATAGTTGTCAATTTTTTACCCCCACTCCTTTGCGTAATGACGCCATCGCCATTTTTTTATATGGCAACCTATATTTTTTATTAGGCAAAATTTTACTAAAAAAAGTTGTTCAGAATAAGAAATTATAGCCCTATACAAAATTTCAGGAAGATCTACCAACTTTGATTAAACCGTCTTATTTTGTTTAACCACGGTTAAATCAAATTAGGTAGATCATACTGAAATTTTGTATAGGGTAACCTGTCGGAGGATTTTGGCCGCAGATGATCTGGGAATTTTTTATTTCAAACGTTCCACAGCCAACGACCGCACTGTATATTATATATTATATTCTACCATTTTAGGATATTTGCGACAAGGGAAATATTACACCTCTTAAAACCAAATTTTAACTAATACTAATACCATAGAATATAAAATTACTGGATCTAGAGTACATAGTTTAAATGATATATTAACTATTTTGCATTAACAAAACAAAATGTCATTAAGGCGAGGTTTTACCAAAGCTAGAAGTCAAGTGTAAAGAATATGAAACCATTGTAATTTGCGAGACGTAAATTTTTCAAAGATGTAGGCGATTATATTTAAAGAGCGTACATGTACAGATTAAACACATTTAGTTTTTTTTACAATATTTAGGATTTTTTTTTTATTTATTAAATATTAAAATTTTGGCGGTGTAAAAATAATTAACATGTTTTGTTATTGTTACAAAGGCGTCCACCACCGTTGAGAAATTTTATTTCTTGGTATAACGAACTTTTAAAGATATGATAATTGAGTTCTTCTGATAATTACTTGCAACAGTGTATAAAACATCAGCAACTAACTTCATATTGACGCAGTTTTAACCCGTATATCAAGTAACAACATTTCGTTACTGTGTTTGCAAATATTGCTCAATAAAGAGGGTGTAAATGAGATGTTTTATGGATGGTAAAACGCCGCCTTAAGTCTATTTTTCAGCAACCATTTTTATTCACATGTTTAAATAAATTTAAATCTAAGTACATATAATTTTTATCAAATAATACATTTTTAAATTGCAGTGGATATTTACTAGTTTTATCCACAATAATGTTGTCAGTCATACAACTTAATTTTGTTTGTTGCAAGCACTTTTGACATGCTATGAATGATTGATAATAATTTACATATTCTGTTATACACAAATGATGAGACTGATGACGAGACTGAATTTGTTGTTCCTGTTACTAACCGTTATTTGTTGGCAAGTTATTTGTCATATTGAATGGTTTGAATAACAGACATCAAATTAAAGATGATTTTTGGCAGACTGATTTTTTTTGTATTTTGATGAAACTGTGTCTCATAATATAAAGAAGAATAATAATTTTTTCTTGTTTGTAGACTACAAATTCGTATGCCTCGAACCAGCAGAGCAGTAATTACGTGAATAGTAACACAGGATCATCATATAACCCTCCTAGTGGTGCAAACAGTTATCCCAATGCATATTCATCATCGTCTTACCAGTCCAACGCTAATATGGCTGGTTTTCCTGTGTCGATGAGTCAACCTAATACCTATCAGACGAGTAATCAGCCTTATTCACAAAATACTAGTCAGTCAGTTTATGGTGCTAATGCTGGTTAGTAATGTTTTCTCTTTAATGATGTACAGAATTGAGTAATGCGCCATAAAATACTTAATTGTTAGTTCAAAGTCTTGTGAGGAAGACAAATTTATAGGTTTACAGGTGTTTCACTAAAATATATTTATGATTGTTAGTTACTGATTGGTGGCTCTCTGATGTCAAATGTAACAAAAAACGTTCATGATATAAGATGATGTTCAATAAAACAGACCATTGGGAACAGATTTAATATTAACGAGATTGTAGCTACAAAAGGTTCTAAAAGACCTTTTATTAACAGTACAATAAAAGTACAATAAAAAATGTCAGCAATTTTATTGTTCTGGATTTTTAGGCCATTATCAATAGGATACAAAAACTGTCAAGACAGTCTTTAATTGGTGGACATTATACCAAGTGTTTTTATAATTTTGTTATTTATTTATTATATATTGGCAATTACCTACTACTGATTCTGTTAAATTAAAGCAATGAGTCAATGATATTCTTATTTTTTGTTTTTATTCCTTTTATTTGCTTGTAAATAGTAAATGTATTTAATAATTCCTCAATATTTTTATTTGTTGTAAGTTAATAGTTGTTAATTAATAATGAATCACCATAAGGATTGGCTGGTGTTAAAATGTAATAAAATATTTAAGGTTCTTTTTTTACATACCTTAGTTAATAAGTTATTATTATATCAAAGGTTTCTTTCTGATTGAATGCATTGTAGGATTGAATAATAGCACAAACTATGGAACTGCAACATCTGCTACACCTCAGTACAACAGTTATAATTCTAATACGAATCACAAACTAGTAAAGGAAAATTTGTATGACACTGGTACAACTACTGTAAATAGTACGGCGACGTCAACAACCATTGTCAGTACAGCATCATCTGCATTAACACTTACACAAACAACAGCAACTGGAACGAAAGCCTCTACTACACTAGGTAAATTTGTTTATGATTTAAAACAAAATTTCTAATATTTTTTGTATTGTTCAGCTAAGAACTCTAGCAGTATTGTGTCAAATATTCCTCCAGGTGTAGCACCTGTAATGAGTGCACCGTACATCATGAGTCAAGGTATTCCATACTTCCAGCAACCAATTTATTCTTTTGAAGAAATGCAGTTGCTTCAACAAAGGTTACCACACATGGTATGGTTGTTAAAAATATTTTCTTTTTGCTTAATATTGGCTTAAATTTAAGTTTATTTATATTTCTACAAAAATGATTTCAAAATTTTGGCATGACCACACACGTGATACAGAAATTTTCAGCACACTTGGATAAACAATTTTATAAATACATAACTACATAAAATTTTGATAATTAATAAATTATTTTTATTGCAAATCGAAAAAGATGAGTATTACAGCCAGATAGTATTGGAAACTAATTTAATAAAAAGTATACATTTTTTTTAAAAATATGTATTACAAATACATACATATTTCTTTTTCGTAACTCAAATGTTTTGTTGTTTATGCCTTGTCATTTATTAACAAGGCAGTTTTTTTACATTGCATCTGCTATGTGCACTACACCATTGTGTTAATTTGTAAAATTTCGTTGTTAAATGGTTTTCTAAAACGCAACAGAATATACAGAGAATTTTAATATTGTAGTTCGAATGTTCTTTGAAATATCAATAAAGTTCTATATTTTTATTGTTTTTCAATTATATAAAAAAGACATTAAAGTTTTGTGAAAATGGCGTTAAAATTCTACTATTATTTCTTTGCAATCAGTTACGTTTGAACGTTTCTCCACAGTGAGCACGTTGGAACATATTCGATAAAATCTTAATTGGCAAAGTAAGAAAAAAATGCTCGGATAGGTCGATTTTTTGGTATACGTATATTATGTATTGCGTCATCTATGTTCGAGTTATGACGTCACCACTTGTTTTTTTAAATTGCAACAGCTTTTGATAGTACCATTTGAAAGAGTACATTTTTCTGCGTATATACGTCAATTTTTATGGTATGTTACATAAGAATATTTTCGAGAAAATTATTATTAATGTTTAATAACCTATTGTTGCATTATTTTCGTTCCGACAAACCCTTGCAATAAGTTCTTTAAACAAGATGCTTACTGTCGAGCAAAATAATTTTATTTGCAACCACTATAAGAGTTCATATGGAAATGGCAGAAACAGTGACTTCGTTTATCCACCACATAGTCCCGACTTGACCCATCCTGATGCCTACATCCGGGGAATGATGAAAAATAGAATTTTCAGCGGAAATTAAAAATTAAAAACAGGAAGAAATTTACGCCAGCCTCTATTCAGAAACCTAGTATCCAATCTTCAGCAACGCTTGGAATTATGCTAGCAAAAAGATGGTGGTCATATGGAGCATATCATACATCAATAAATTATTACAATTATATACAGTAAAGTTTTTGTTCGATATTTTAATATTAAATTAATTTTTGAGTTTTATATTTGTTTTTAACATTTGAAGTTTTGCAGAAATGACATTAAAATTATATTTAAAATTAAATGATTCTCGTTTTTATTTAACGAAATGATAAGCGACAAGGCTGATTGTCCCTAAATTACTTACGCAGTTAAATTTGTTAGACACAAACTTACTTTCACTCACATAAAACACACTGCTTTGCTTTTTGTCCTAATTTGGGCGTCTTTTTTTGGTTGAGTGATATGTACGTTTGTACATTTAGACGACACCCTTCTATGAAATGAGTTACCAGCCACCAACAACATTGACAGCAGTAAGAGATGGTGCGTTAGCATCATATACTATGTCGGATGGTCGATTCACTCGAGGTGACAGTAATGCTTCACCTGTTCCATCTACTCTGTCTCAACAAACAAGTACACTGACGCAAGGACATCAGGCCCAACCAATGCTAGCGCAAACAGGACCTTACTTTTTTGCACCATACAATCCAATGCAAAGTTATCAATTTGGTGCAGTGTATTCGGTAAGTCGAATTTTATTATTTACAGCTGTGTTTACCTATAAGTTTTAGGATGACATTCATTCATCTCCATGACACACTCTACATTTGCAATTCATAAAAACACTTATAAATTTCGTAAAAGTTATGTTATGTACATTTGAGTGCCTTTTATTAGTGTCTAATTTAATTATAAGTTTTTAACTTTTTGAAATTATGGTTGCTTAAAAAATAACAATAAATGACACATAAATCCGCTTCATCTTATACTTAAATTTATCCATCAAAATTACATAAAAATAAGCCGTGGACAAAACTCACCGAGTGTGAATGTGCCTTGTGAGATCTATCAATATCAAAGCTCAACAAGAATGAAAATTTCAAATCATGTTATTCTACAACATATGGAAATTTACTTTCATTATACAGGGTCTTACAAAAAAGAGGGAATAACTTTATTATTTTATTATTTTGAGTTTAAACCGGAAATGGACACAACTTTGGCTTTTTAAATGACACTCTATATATTTTTTTGTGACATTTTTTGATTCGTTAGATTTTTTCTTTCTGTATGTACCAAATTGTATGGGTGTTTTATAAGAAAATTTTGCTGCAAATCTCAACAAAATATTTTGAAGTGTTCAAGACAGCTATTTAGAAAAAACAAAATATCCATTGCCATGAAAAGAAATGACATCTGTCACTTCTGTCAGAGTTTGTTTGCATGATTGATTTGTTATTTTGATATCCATTAGCATAATAAACACTGATGAATAATAAAAATCATAGTTTTGTTTTAAGTGTGAAAATAGTCACAGACAGATTATTATATAAATTATAGGTAGTTAGCTCGAATTGGGGGGGGGGGGGGTAAGAAGCATTACAATAATAGTAACTATATAAAATAATGTTGGACTGTTAACTGTGTAATTCTATTATATATGATAATATAATTGTTGAATAAATAAAATATTGTGACCGTTTTTTTTTTTGGGCAATTTTCCAAGCGGGTAGTTGGCAAATGTTGGCGACCCTAGTCATTTAAAAAACCAAAATTGTGCCCGTTGGGAAAAACCAATTGAAGGTGCCCCCAGTGTTAAAGCAGTTAAAGATAGCATTGCCTATTTCATTCTGGTGTACCAAGCTTCTTATACTCTTAACTGCGTCAATTCGAGTGCGGTATTTGTTTATTTAAACATGGACGCTGTGTAACTTCCTTCGGTGGGAACAACATGAAATGTTGCAAAAGAACTTTAAATAAGGCGTTATTTTCATATTTTACCCAAAAATATTTTTTTTTCTGGCATACACTTCAACACAGGGCCGTCGCTTTTACATATTTAAGTTTCTACTAATTTTAGTTATCACCTGTTAAAATATTGATATCTATTTCAGAATGAACTTGTATATAGATAATCTGACCCTATTTGCCCAAAGTGTGAAAGTGTCATTTGAAATTTGAAATTATATGCATTAATTTTTGATACTACTTTTACTGACTGGACTTTGTAAATTACTTGTAGGTATTGAGAACGTAACAGTTATATTGCAAAACGTCCACATGATTAACTAAAGTATTGAAATTAGTAAATTTCTTTTTTCCAAAATCTGTCATTTATGTTTTTTTTTTAAGCAACTACCAACAGCTACAAATGCTCATGGATCAAGTAACAATACACAATATCCTAAGCCAGGGACCTACGGTTCAGGATATGGATCTAGTTATGATGCATTAACTCAATCGCAAGACTACACTAAAGGAGGTTATGTAGGAAATACACAAGGACAGTCTAAAGGTACTGGTGCTAATTCATCATCAGCGGGTTCAACTGGAAATGATCTATCTGGCATGTATGGCAAATCACATACGGCTATTGGAAAAGTAAATGTATGTATTTATTTACTGTATTGAGCAGGGCATGAAAAATACAGTATGGTTATTTAAACATTACGTAGGAATAGATTTTTTAAAAAGGGTTATGTGAATACATATATGTAAGCATGTTATTCCTTTAATTTATTACTTATTAGAACTTTTATACTTGTAAATAAGGTATTTACTGTTTACACATGCAGAAAGATTAAGTAAAAGTTGGTACAATTGGTTGGTTCAATGGCCACTAAAATGTAGTGTATATATTTCTCTTATCGTCATGCATGATAATTCCTCAGCATTCAGCAAGTAGTAACTATGTACTTCATAAAAATGTAAACCATTTTTGTAGTGAGGTGTAAGTTCTTTTACTCGCAGTATGATCACAATAAAACCAAAAGTAAAAGAGAATTTATATATTAAATCAATCCTCCTCTTCTTGAAAGTAGCAAACTTGTATCTAATATCTTCATAAAAGGGTTTTTCCATAATGTGACTCAACAGCTCCTTTTTTATTGAATGTTAGCCAAGTAGGTAGGGATATTTTATTTCTGGTGTACGTCTTAATAACACTTTGCAATATTCTTAAAATCTAGCCCGGTTAACGTTTAATTGCAATAAGAAGCTAAAAACAAACGTCCACTATATTAAACACGAACAGCGCTCAGAGTGAAGTAAAGATTTAAGTTTAAGAAAACACGTCACCTAATCTGGTTGATGTATGACGAGGGTACAATGACATCACTGTGCCATAGTAAAGTTGGTGACAAGGGCCGACTTTCTTGACAGGACTGATACCTCTTCACAGATTTTAAATGGGGTTCTTTGACGAAATAGGCGTTTACTGTAACTTATGTTTGCTTATTATTCATTTAGCGTAATAATAATATAATGTATTTTACTTTCAATAACATATTGGGTGAAAGTTTATTCACTTCACTTCACTCACTTCACTAGAACTATTAAGTGAACATATACATGTAAGATAATTTTAAAACTTGTTTCATTGTAAAGTATAAACAGCCACAACTCTGTTAAGAAATAAACTCATGACTTCAAATGGGCTTTTTTAATTATACATACATAATAATAAATAATTTAATATAAAAACAGTTATTTCTGGCATTTGTAGCACTTGCAACAATAATAGCCAAATTAGATTAGGTAATATCAACATTCGCAGTGAGTCTACACCGTGTTGATTTAAATCTGCGACATAGGGATTTTACATGTAAAATTGAATTATTGCAAATATTATCTCCCGTGATTATTTTAGATCAACATCTTCAAGACAAAAGTTGTTCAGAATTAAAAGCTACATGTAATGCACTTAGTTTTGTTAAATAAGCAAAGAATCTTCTTAAAATCAATAAATAATGTACAGCCTAATCGAGAAAAAAAAATTAGTCAAAGTAAGCCTTAAAAAAATCGGCATGACTTTACTTAAACCACTATTTATTTCTTAATGTCAAATTGACATTTGTCAAAAATGTTGTCCAAACAAATGAAAGCTTTTCTTTTAGAATCCTATTTTAGAAAAGGAAATGAAACAGGAAACGGTGAAAGGCTATATTCTTACGTTGCCTGTTATGAAAAATTTCAGGACGATTCTAATCAATTTGTAATCAATATATGCCTCTTTGACAAGTAATATGATGGCTGTTGTTTTATAATTTATTTCTAGAAAGTCATGGCCAGACCCTATTAAATCCATTAATTTATAGTACATTATTTATCGATTTTAAGAAGATTTTCTGCATATTTGACAAAACTAACTAGTGAATTACATTTAGTTTTTAATTCTGAACAACTTTTGTCTTGAAGATGTTGATCTAAAATAATCGCGGGCGATAGTATTTACAATAATTCAATATTACATGTAAAATCCTTATGTTGCAGATCTAAAGCAACACGGTGTATATTGACATATAATCAGCTTTATGATTTAACATAAAATTGTTATGTGTTCATAACATGTACGTTATTTTTACGTATGTGATACATACATACATAATAAGGCTGATTATGTGTTTAAATTAATTGATAGTGAAGTAAACTGTGATTTTTTCCCAATGTGGTTCTGACTTCGAGTCACTATTAAATTGATAACTTCACCAAAAACCTGAATGTAAATATGACATTTTATTAACTGTTTCAACTTACATTTTAAGTTCAATTTATTATTTACTTGTTATTCATTATTTTGTGATAATAGATTGCAGTCAACTGTGAAAAATGAAACCGACTTTCAAACATAATAAGTCGCGTTAAAATTCAGGAAAATTGACCACGTTTTTATTTCAAACCTGTATTATAAATAGATACTTTGGAAAAAAGTTGAGAGGACTAAACATTGAAATATGCCTTGAAAAGTAAAAGAATGTTATAATAATTGAAGACTCTGTACAAAGAACGACAAAAAAAACTTATGGAAATGGCAATAAATACGTGTATTATTCAGTTAATTTCCACGTATTGTGAATTTTTACACCTTCCAAACATGAAAACAAACAAGCAGTAAAAATTATTATAGATATGGAGCTATGATAACTTTTGAACGGCTGGAACTATCGTTATGAGAAAAAAGACGTCGGTTTTTAATTTTTACGTACAAAATGTTGCTGTTGTCAAAAATTCAATTCCACTTGAAACCGAAAGCGATGTCAACGTTCTCATTTTAAATGGAGCAAGCTGTATATTTTGTTTATGTTTATGGAAAGACAACAGAGAGACGAATCCAACGATACCATATGTTCAACTGTAATTTGAAAAGTAACAAGATAGGCAGCAATAACTTTTCTGCCATTTTTTTTATGTGTTCCTTAGTTAGCCATAAGGCAATAAACACATTTATTAACTAATCAGCTAGAAAACATAATAAACAAATAAAAGCAAATCTTTATTACGAACTTCTGGCCAATTTTGCTTTAAAAAAATAACATGTTACGGAAAAGTTATTGCTGCCTATCTTGCTACTTTTCAAATTAAAGTTGAACATATGTGGTATCGTTGGATTCGTCTCTCCGTCGTCTTTCCAAAAATGTCAAATTATACAGGTGTTCCATTTAAAATAAGAAAGTTGACAACATTCGGAACTGAATTGCTGACAACACCTAGGGTTACCAACCGTGCAATTTTCGCCTGTAGACTCCAGTTTTGGCGTCATTTATCCAGTCTCCAGTTTTACTAGTAACGTCGCCAGGAATATCAATGTTTTACTTATTCTTTAATATTAAAACTTAAAATCGGTTTATTAATAATTATTCTGTAACATTCACTTTGTGAATATCGGATCCGCCAACAATCTTCGTACGGAGTTAAGTTGGCTACGCGTCATTTAGTTAGGGCGCCCAGTCTGGCTTGTTCAACTGTCAAATTGAATTAATTTACATTTTAAAAGTTAAATAATAGTTTGAAAGGAACTAGGAGTACAAACACCATAAACAATAAAAGAAGAAATAATAGTTTGGAAGTTTGTTTGGCGGTATCTAATGTAAATTGCTTTTGTAAATGGTATTTTGACGTCTGACTGTCGAACTCTGATAGGACAGTGAAAATTCAAACATAAAATTTAAAATAAAATGAGGTTATGTTCAAGTTAAAAATAATTTGATTGTTAGAAATGATTAATTTGTTATTGATATCCATTAGCATAAAAAACACTGATGAATAATAAAAATCATAGTTTTGTTTTAAATGTGAAAATAGTCACAGACATTAGATTATTATATAAATTATAGGTATGGTAGGAATCATGAGAGCTGGCGCGTCAAGGTCATATTTGAATTGTATGAATCAAGGTTCAGAAATCGAATGTCTATTATCATATGTTATATACATTTATTATATTGCATACTTCATACTTATCTATGTGACAACCTAGAAAATGGGTGAAAGTAGATTTTGGTTACAATAATTACAGTATAAGTACTGTAATAATAAAAGAATTTATTATACGTTAATATAAAATGAAATTTAATAAAACAAGTAGCAAGGTAATTTTATGTTAACGCTTCGCACAATGCCGTTGACATGTGACATATGAATCTTGCATTTTAATAACGACATACGTTTTTGTTGTTCCATATAATTTACATAGCAGACATACGTTTCAGTTTTTATCTCTTTCATCAACATGCGAACCGAATGCGAGAGGGAAACTCATAGTGTCGAAAATTGTTGCATACAAATGGCCTTGAGACGCCACATCTCATGAATCCGACCATAGTTAGCTCGAATCAGTGGAGTAATAAGAAGCATTCAAGCTTATTTCAAGTGAGAACTCTGATGCGTCATCAACTGATCTGCGCGAAAAGTGGGATAAAGTTCACTGGCGTAGTTAGGTTAGAATTATTTACTTATCACATAATACCCTTATATAAGTACACTATAAAAGTCAGTGTCTATAAGAAACTAATTACATACTATTTAAACATAAACTACAAACTATAAAACTTACCAAAAACTTCTATAAATACGAACTGGGAATTAAGCTAAATTTCATAGGCCACTGCATATATTAAAATTTGCCAGGTGATGCCAACTAAAAACGAAAAATACGAAAATTTCTCGAATGAAATGACATATACAATTATTATAGAAACTATAAAATAATGTTGAACTGTTAACTGTGTAATACTATATATGATAATATAATCGTTGAATAAATAAAATATTGTGCCCGTTTTTTTGGGCAATCCTCCAGGCGAGTAGAGTGCAAATGTTGGCAACCCTGCAGTGAACACCAACATTTTGTACGTAAAAATTAAAAATCGGCGTGTTTTTTCTCATAACGATAGCTCAAGCCGTTCAAAAGTTATCATGGGGGATACTTTTGGACCGCACGGTATATGTACTTCATATATTTAATATACATGCTCTTCAATGTTATCAGGGCACTATTACTATCTTTGTTATTTTTGGAGCTACACAGTCGGTTAAACTAGCAAAGATGCAGCAGTGATTTTTCCACTGATTGTAATGGTCCACACAAAAAATAAACTATGGCGACTCACATTTCAGAGCCAACTCAGATAATTAGTTTTTTTTATCTATATAATAATAATAAAATCGACTTTATTTCGCCTTGAGTAACTACATATTACACCTAGCCATAAATACATATATTATAAATTAATCAAAGTTACGGAGAAAAAGGCGGAGTTCAGATTGCTACAACAAGTAGCATCTGTTCTACCACTCAACCTTAACCTAAACTTCTTAACCTAAACTTAAACTAAACTAAATATGCACATACATAAACTAATTACTCCAAATAATCTATTAATGTGTGGCGTAAAATAAACGACCAATTGATACCATTACTAATTGATACTACTACTACATTAGTCTTTATTTCCGAACTGCTTGCTTTGATACTCATTTACTTATTTTATATTAAAATTCGTCCTAAGTTTTTGACCTTTCATCTTACGGTTGTACTATTACAAGAGTATTCTATGTAAAATTTAACTTTTTATCAATTAATAAACAGATGTATACAGAATGTCTCATACATTTTTTTTGTTAGTTCGAAAATGCGTCTCGCAATGGACCGCATTAGTGTGACGTCAAAAACGAGCACGAAATTTAAACTGGAGTCATTCACATTTTGACCGTCTTAAAACTGACCCTTATGGTTCATATAAATAGGTGTCAAATTAAATAGGACAATATTAAATCTGCTGTTATGTATTTATTATAAACATATAAAGTACAAGATTG
>JAFFZR010021933.1:0-14336 GCA_018397195.1 Lethrus apterus | reverse complement strand
CATAATTAATATAGTGTTGCATTTAAAAAAATCACGTTAGCCATGATTGAAAAGTCTGAATTTCCAACGTTCTTATTTCACGTTTCAATGAACCGAATTGTTTCAATTTGCAAAGAGGAATAAAATGCTTCTTAATAAATCGAATGGTGAAAACCGCAGCTCTCTGCCCGCTTTAGTTCCGCAGATACTTCAAATTTCCGAAAACACTGCAAGAGTAGTTTTTTTCAAACAAAGTCGAATAACTCCGAAACAGTGCCACTAAGATCAAGTATGTCTTTAACAAACTGGTGTTTATTTTTTATGGACAATCCAATAAGATAATAAAAAATAGGGTGTTGCATATAAAATAAGAAAGTTTGTGCCGACTTCCGGTATGACCGGAAGTCGGCCATCTTTGTACATATTTTTAGTTGATAGAGAAATTTGAATTATTAATGCATACAAAGTTTCAGAACTGAACTACTTTTAATAACGGAGCAATTGAACTTTCCATTTTAGCTGGGACACGCTGTATACGTTAGTATAGCAATCAAACGAAGCTGTTTAGATCAATATTTATAACAAATATGTATTTAAAACAATTAATCATATATTACGAAATACGTTAAAAAACAGTAACAATAATAATAATAATAACAAAAAAACAATAATAATATAGCAATAAATAATGTGCTTTTGACACATGAACTATTTATATCATATAAAGATCAAAAACTATGGCAACGATCAATTTCTGTCAACATACATAACTGATTCCACGGGTGTCTTTTCGAATATTTTTAAGTGTCTATATCCGCCTTTTTCTAACCAAAATGTCAAAATTGTACTACTGAATTTATTTTAATGTGTATTTTCGAATAATGAAACAATATTCAGAGTGTTCCATTTAAATTTTGTAATTCAATATTTGTTGCTGAGAAGTGGAAATTGGGAATGAAGGTTTTAATATTACAGAAATGATCTTCCCTAAGGCTCAAACAGATATCCTGAATTTGAAATAAATCAGCCCTACCGTCTCTGAGATATCAGCTGTTGTAAACGGCCTGGGACAGCCTGTATATATCCTATTCTGTTTATTGAAATATTTACTTTTTGGTTACTGCACATTTCCAAAGTTTAGATGAGTAGATCTTACACAGACCGAGTTCGATCTAATTCTAAAATTTAAATGTGGCACACGCATTTGTAATTTAAAACAGTTTGTGCGTAAAGTATGTATAATGTAAATAAGACATCAGTTGGAAAAAATGTAGAGACAGTGGTAAGATTTATAGTCTGTACGTGATGAAATATTTCAGTACATTTAAGGTAGAGTTGCCGATATATGGAATTCCTTTCCTGGATTATGTCATCGTCTCATCGAAGTATTTTACATACAATATGATTGCATAGGGATTTTTATTTTGCAATATTTTTTCCGTTAATTTTGGATGTATATTGATAATTTAAACGTTTTGCTAAGAATTGTCTATTAAGTTTATTATAATAACTAATTTAGTGGTGAATTATGATTGAGATTTAGGAAAATCTAAGGACATCCAAAAATAATCCTTTATATACTGATAACCGTTCAATTATAAGATTTAAAACCCGTTGTGTAAACACAATATACAGTGTGATCGAAAAAAAAAAAATCGGCTTGTCTTTACTTAAACCACTATTTATTCCTTAATGACGTTTGTCAAAAATGTTGTCCAAACAAAGATTCTCTTTTAGAATCCTATATAACAGGAAACGTAAGAATATTGCCATTCGCCGTTTCCTGTTTCATTTCAATTTCTAAAATAGGATTCTAAAAGAAAAGCTTTGATTTGATTGGACAACATTTTTGACAAACGTCAATTTGACATAAAGAAATAAATAGTGGTTTAAATAAAGACATGCCGATTTTTGTTCAGGGCTTAATTTGACTAATTTTTTTTTCGATTACACTATATAAAAAAACATATCAATTAATAAATTTTATAATAAATAATACATAATGTTTAAAACTCTACTATTATTTACTTGTAGAAACAATTCCGTAATTATTTCGAACTACTAAACGAAGCAGATATATTCATAAGCCGACAAGGATAGAAATTTCTTGTAATTTTTATGAATGGGTCTTTCCTTTAGGGTACGAATTTTCTAGGCTATTGCACAAGTTACAATAGACATTAAAAGGATGATGTATTTCTCTAAAGGCGAATGTTATATGATGCAATTTGTCACGTAAAATATAGCGGATGGACATGATCTGTGACGAATGTACACACCCAGTGATCTCAATCATTAGACCGGATTAGTATTAATACGAATATCTTGTTTTCTTGACCTTATATGTCACATGAAATACGCTTTGTTCTAGATATTATTTTAATTTTATGTACGATTTATGTCAGTTTTAAAAATCAAAATGACTGATGTAACTTTTTACATGGTATTGCAAAATGATTGATACGATTTGAATAGTACTTTTTATTTCAAGTATAATAATAATAATATTTTTAATTTATACGTACATAAGATAATGAAGTGTTATATAAGTTTGTTTTAAATAAAAGTTCTATTTTTCTATTTTTTATAATGTTTTTATTTTAACTAAAATATTCTTCTCATTCTTCTGGTTTACAACCCTTGTCATGTCAACCAGTTCTCTCTATTTAGCTCTATCTGGAAGAAACTCACACCACTCAACTGCTCAACATCTAGAAATTTACTCCACGATACGAGGGCTGGAACTTTAATAGTGGCTACAAGCGAAGTGAGACGGAATGAATTCTCACTGCTACCACATATTAGTCTATGCCTTACCTATCTTACACTAAATGGACTTTTCGTTCTGAATCGACGCGCATGTGGTATGGCGAAAAAAAGATAGTCTTCTAAATTATTGTGGTCTGTGTTTTCGTCATGTTCAAAAAAGAGAAACAGCGAAGTTGGTTGAAAATTGAAAGTGCTCGTGGTCGCACCGCAAGATAATGTCATGAAGGTCTTAATGAAGCATGTGGGGAAACATCATTTTGCAGGATAATGCAAGGGGTTGGGAAGTACTTTTCCATCCACCATATTCAACGGATTTAAGCCCATGTGACTATGACTTAATCCCAAAAATGAAGGAACCACTTCGTGACATTCGATTCCGAACTGTTCCCGAGATTACGCAAGCAACAGATCGCTCTATCAGAAGGATGAACAGAAGAGACGCTGCTAAAGGCATATTACGACTTCCACATTGACTTCCACAAGTTGTTGACAATGTTGGTGCCTATATTGAAGGACTGTAGTAGTTTCACACATGTTTCATTTTTGAATTATTAATAAATAAACAGTTGCCACTATTAAAGTTCCAACCCTCGTACCAACAACAGAACAGGAACAAAACAAATTAAAATATCTAGAAGCTCCTTTCCAAATGAATTTTGCTATTAAAAATTTCACAATAAAAAAAGTCACGCGTGTAATTGGTCGTGATTTAAATCCGTCAAAAGCGCCAGGATTTGACCAAATTACATAAAAAGTCCTAAAAGAACTACCAGAAGAAGCTTTTATACTATACTTTTTACAGCATACATAGGTTAAGATATTTCCCAGATCAAGTAAAAGTTGCCCAGGTTATAGTCATTCCCAACCCAGGATAATCCCCAGAAGAGATGCCGCCCTACAGACCTATCACTTTATTACCTATATTGTCGAAGATTTGGGAAAAATATTTAATATGCAGATTAAAGAGGACACTAATAGAGAGAAATCTCATTCCAGAACTGTAGAACAAACACACAAACTTGTCAATCAAATTAATAATTTTCTAGAATCAAAGAAATATTGTTCCGCTGTATTCATTGATGTGACTCAAGCCTTTGACAAGGTATGGTATGAATCTACTTAACAAAATAAAACTTAATTTACCCTATTATATTATGAAATTTTAAAATCCTATTTTACATCCAGACACTTTATAGTCAAACAAAAAGATGAACAAACATTCCTATAAACGAAGAGGTGCCACAAGACAATGTAGTTGGGCCTGTCCATAACCTTATATGCAGCTGATTTTCCAACTACAACACTGATAACCACAGCTGATGCTGATGAAGCTGCCACATTAGCTACCCACGCAGATCCCATAATAGCATCACGACATCGCAATACAATCTAGACTCGATACGAAGATGGCTTAACGAATGGAAAATAAAAATTAATGAGACAAAATCAGTTCATATTACGTTCACCCTGCGCAGGGATAATTGCCCGTCAGATACAATAAATAATAAATAGATACCACAACAAGAAAACGCAAAATATCTTGGTATTCATCTCGTTTGTACAATAACCTGACAAAAACATATATTTGCTAAACGTAAAGAAATGGAAATTAAATTTGGTAAAATGTACTGGCTCATAGGCAGGAACTCTAAACTTTCTTTAGAAAACAAGGTCCTAACATATTGCTGTGTTATTTCCCAATGGAATTGAATTAAAATAAACAAATTGAAAAATGGCAACAATAAATTAAATACAGTGTAGTTAAACATAATTCGTTGTAAAAATATTATTAAATATTAATTATTTATAAATTATGATACATGATTGTTTTCTTTAATCAAAGTAAGAAGAATTGGTGGATGATGGTAACTAGTTGAAGGAATGCACTTCGTAATATTCTGGGTTACGGATAAGTGTAAAATCTTGATATTTAGTTGTCTATCATACTGAAAAAATGTAATTAAGTAAACTTGGTTGCATAATTTAAATAGCATGAGTGCTATGTTTCAAAGCTACAATTAGCCACTAAATTTTCATTTCTGGCAACGAGGGAGCTATGAACACTTCGTTTTATAAGGATACTTTTTCTTAATTATTTTACTTATAAAAGGACGAACGCATCTTAGAATCTTGAGTCGTATTGTGACTCACCCTTCCGAAAAGAACAAAACCGGGAAGAACTGCTACAAGTTGGATTGTGGTTCGGAAGTGTTCTTCGAGTGTACAAGTGCCTCGATTAATATCTAGCGTGTGAAGATACACAACATTAATTGGAATTTTATTCCAATACAAGGAATATATGATATGCAGTATATTAATATTAATTAAATATAAATAATCAACAAATATCACAGCAATATAACACCAATTTGGACTTATGGTATTCAGTTATGGGGATCAGCCAGCAAGTTGAACATCGATATTTTAAAACGCAGTGCTTCGCTGCATCTGCAAGACCTCATGGTATGTGTCGAAAAAAATTATCCATAGAGACCTTAAAATACCATAAGTGAAAGAAGAGGTACAGACACACAGTAAAAAATATGGTGACCGGATCAAAGTTAAGGATGAAGTGCGGCGGCGAATACGTTTTAAGTCAAGACCTTTGTGTTAGAATTACTTAGAATTCTATTTAATTTATTATGTAAACCGTACATAACAGAACGTTATTATTAGAAGAAATAAATCACTGAATTATTACCTTGCATGTCAAGGCAATGCCCAAAAATTTTACTTACTGTCTATTTTTATAGTGACAGATTGTAAAAAAAAGAAAAAAAATAATGTTCCAGTCGTTTGGACATACGACTGGTTATATTTTTAATTCTTAAAATCCGATTTTATCATATACACGTAGTTTATATGTTTATAATACCTCAATATTTCGTTTTGTATAAATTAGCATTTAACATTATGAAGATGTTACAGATTTTTCTTCGATTTTTCACGACATGTTGTGCCTACGCTGAAACTCGCATTTTAATGAAGGTATTATATCACTATATTTTTCACATCAATTCCTAGTGAAACAGAACTGCAATTTTATTAAATGGCTCGTTATTTGGTGTTGTAATTCAGTAATACGGTGAGTGACTCACGCCACACACTTTGGCCTGCGGTTGTTCAATCTACAATTACAATGAATTCGTGCAGGTATTCTTTAATATTAGAATACGCCTCTATTTTACTACGACGGCAAATGCAGTGCGGAAATTGCATTTTCAATACAAACAACGTAATAATGTTCATTTCATTCCAAGAATGTAATAATTTCTATTTTTAAGTTTATGTTGGATGGGGCGGTACCGAATTCGAAGTTCACTACGATTTGAAAGGCTCCATAATAACGTTCATAAACGGTTAACGGTAATGGTGTTAATATTAATATTTATAGGAAAGAACTTCATAGTTATGGTTTTGAGTCTATAATGTTTTCGGTAGAGCTTTTTTCAAAATGTATATTTTTGCTTTTCTAATTATTATAAAACCAAAATGCAAGTTTGTCTCAAAATTATATTGACCAAAATATGAATGTTTTTTTACGTCTTTTTACATATTTTCCTCCACTTTTTTCTGTCTTTTGCCATTCTCTTGCTTTCTTCCCATCTTATATTTCTTTTTTCCACTTATTCTTTTATTACATCGTTCCTTTTTTTCTTGGCCTTCCTTTTGCACTCTTTCCTGTTATTTTATCTTTATATATTATTTTTGCAATTCTTTTATCCGGTATGCGATAAATATGCCCTCTTAATTGTCCGTTTGCTAGCTTATTGGTTTTATTTGCAGGTTTTGTCTAAATGTTTCATTTCAAATACTGTCTTTTCTCGTTTTCCTTCTATCTTCCTTAGAAAGAGCATTTCCATGGCATTGATTTTTGTCTTACGTTTGCCTGTTAATGTCAAGGATTCGCTTCCGTTAGTATTGTTCGCTAATTATCCTTTTCACTACTTCTGTTTTAATATTGCTTTGTATTTTTTTTCCAAAAAATGTCGTTTTCATCATATTTTATATTCTACCTGCTTTACTTAATTTTTCATTTACCTCTATATCTAATTTTCCATTTTCTGTTATCGTGCTCAAATATTCAAAGCTGTCTTTTGCAATTATTGTAGCTTTTGTTTATTTTCATATTTATTTTAGTTAGTTCTCCATGGAGTACATTTAGGTTGTGTTGTAGATTTTCTTCCGTGTCTGTAAGTATAGCCATATCATCCGCGTACGCCAACTCAGCTATTTTAACTTCTTCCATCTTCCAGTATCCAATTTATATTTTTCTCATTCTTTTCTTTGCTTTTTTATAGTAATATTCATCCCTGTTATCTAAACATAAGTCGTGTTGGAATTATTCTGTTTTCATTTCATTCGTTTGGTAATTTTGTTATACGTGTTTTTTGTTTTCCCCTTTCTGGTGGCTATAAAAATAGGGTTTTCTTATTGCTTCTTTTTTAAGATTTGGTAGGACGTTAGCTTCGATCTCTTCTTAGAAGAGTTATTATTCTTTAAAAAATGGATAAATGCTAGTTTACGTTATAGAACTTCATTGGAAGGATATAAATATAGTTATATTTATATATATTGTCTTTTATCTTGAGCTAGACTTTTTGCCTCTAACATTTGGTATCCTTTCTCCTCTAGGATTGAAGCAACCATTTTGTCCCAGGTCATTGTTAGGCGTCCTCTATTACGTTTGCTTTCTATCATAATGCATCCTGTTTATATGACGAAAACATTTCAACTGATTATGTTCAGCTGTAATGATGATTCAACTTCTAATTTCACACCACTTATTTTATCTGCTCTAGTGACCCCTTTTACTCTAAGTAAGTATTTCATTTCTATAGCTTGCATTCGGTTTTTTAGCATCTCAGTTAATACCCATCACTCAGTGTCCGAAGACGGAGTTTTTTATTTTGGTTTCTGTCGATATTTCTGTCTTGCATGTAAAACTTCTGTTTAATGTACGATACAGTTTTACTGCTGATTTTAATTCTTCTAGTGTGCTACGTAAGTACTTGAACTCGTTCACCTGCTCGAATGTCTGACCATCTATTCAATATTTGAGTATCTGTTTGTGTTGGCTACTACCATTACTTTGATAATTTTCTTTTGTCTGCAAAACATTCTTCCAAACCTGCAAGTTTTGGTTTAATTCTTCCTGAGATATAGCAAAGATTGCAAAATTTAGTCTTTGCGTATTTCTGTACCAAATGAACAATTTCTTTGAGGATTGTTTCATTTCTTGTATGGTCTCATCTATAACTAATATAAACAACTCACTGTTGTAGACCATTTCTTGTATGAATTTCTTCTGTTATGATGCTATTAACTTATTCCCTACTTTTATATTTTTTCGATGTTTCCCAGAATTTTGCTCTACGTATCAAATCCACGTTTCATTGCGATTATATGATCATGCGTATATCCTTTACTAAATCCACTTTCAGATTCCAATAATTGACGTTCTACCTTTTTTACTAGTTTACTTTCCAGGAGTCTCTCGTAGACTTTTGCTACTACATTTAACAGTGTTATCCCCTTATAGTGGGACATTCTATGTTGCCATCTTTCTTGAAGATCCATGTTTCCCAGATTTTCGGTATTGCATTCTTTCTTGATCTATTCTTTTTAGTATTTCCGGCTTTATATTATCGTAACTTCGTACTTTGCGACATAATTTTTTATAGCTTCCATTTTTCCATACCGATTGTGTCCTTGTCTTCAATTATGCTTGGGTTTTCATCTCATCTCTCACTATTTGTACACCGTAAATCCATAAAATACTCTCCATCTATCTGTTTTTTTTCCTGTGAATATTTCCTCTTCCTTATTTATGTTTGTTATAGCTTGTTTTTACCTTTTAATGTTTTATGGACTTACAGACTAGTTTTTGACATCTTTTACTTTTGTTTTCAGTTTCATTTCCAATATCCTACCAAGCTTCTTTTTTCGCTTCTGATATAATTACTTTTACTTCCTTTCGTTCAATCTTATACAGTGCGCGTCAAAAGTAACGCATAAATTCATTTATTGCTAACATAGAGGTTTTACAGAAAAATTCAAGGAGTATAGCGATTTTGTAAAAAAGTCATTATGTGACATTAAAAATTTTCTTTTGCGACTTCATTTTCATGGCCTACTGGGTTTCACTTTTTTTTTAAATGGCAACCCCCTTTTTTATGACATTTTCGGTAGATCAAAAGTTCTCTTTTTGACAACATAACATGGTGTAGTTTTTATAACAAAATTTAAAAAATATTTGCCCCCATCATGATAAATCATAAGTGTTCAAAATTGCCACCGTTCATCTCTTGGCAGTAGGCAAGACGATAGACAAATTCTTGTCGGACATTGTGCAGGGGAGCAGGTGTTATTGCCATAATATCTCTTCTAATAAGCTCTTTTAGATCATCTACATTTTGAGGACAATTTCGATACACTTTGCATGATGATATGAATTTAAACTTTTCATCAAATGACAAGTAAATCTGTCTATGTGACAGGCGAGAACATGATTGTTTGTTTCAATTTTTTTTGTGATTTATCATGATGGGGCAAATATTTTTTAAATTTTCTTATAAAACTCCTACAACATGTTATGTTGTCAAAAAGAGAACTTTTTGATCTGCCCGAAAATGTCATAAAAAAAGGGGATGCCATTAAAATAAAAAAAGTGAAACCCAGTAGGCCATGAAAATGAAGTAGCAAAAGAAAATTTTTACCGTCACATAATGACTTTTTTACAAAATCGCTATACCCCTTGAAGGATTTTTCTGTAAAACCTATATGTTAGCTAAAAATTAATTTATGCGTTACTTTTGACGCGCACTGTACATATATCATAAAAGACTCATTTCAGTCTTTGGATTAGATAGAGTATTATTAGGGCGAAGAAGTGATTTTTCTAAGAGGACTTCTTTCAGTTATTGGTAATTTGGACAAAGCAGGTTTTATAAGAGAAGTGAAAAAAATTGCACCATAATCAAAAATTGACCGACAAATAGATTTGTAAATGTGAGTCGCTGTTTTAATATTAATTTTGTTTTATGATCGAAAATGCCTTCAGCCTTAACTTTCACAAAGGCAGATTTGCAGTATGTGTTGAAATTTAGCTTAAAATCGATAAGAATAAAATAGTTATATTCAATTTTCATTCCCTTGTCATGCCATTACATAAATGCTGGAATATATTAAATTCCTGCTTGAAAATAATTTTTGATATTTTCAAATAAAAATGATACAGTACATTTTATTTATTATTAATGTTTAAAAATACAATTTCTTGTATTTTCAGATTATTATCGTATGCATTCAAATCGGTTTAATTCTTTAAATAAAGACTTACAAAGCATATACATCAAAGTCATGTAGAAGAAAATTTATTTAAACGATCCTTGTCTATGAATATTATTACAACGTATATGGTAAAATCTTAATAACATTCCCCTGGCACAATTTTAAATAAATCTAGTTAAATCTGTACATAACTTCTCACTGTCGGTCGCCATAAGTGTAAAGAGATAATAGCGTAACAAACAATATACTCTTTTAAGATGTATTTTTATAACAAATACAATATGAAATAATAGCAGTTTACGTGACAAGTGCGTGAAGTGATTTTGATGTGAGTTTTTTAATGACACTTCACGCATGTGTTGCGTATACTATTTTATCTACAACCTTAAATATGAAGAAAAATATTACCGATATTATTTAAATAAAAATATTTTTCATGTACCTACAGCTGATATTAAATGTAGATGTTATTACCTTTAATATAGTTCAATTTTAAGGCTGAAAAATAGCTACAATTTGGGAAATCCGTTTTTTTCGTGTAATTGAATTACTTTTGAGATTTGCGATTCATGTAATCACAAATCTATTACAAATTTTATCTTTAAACTTAGCTTTGTTCGATAGTTTCTATTGAAAAGGCAATTAATGGAAATTTCGCCATTATAACTATGCGTTTTCATTTTCTTTCGAAATTATGAGAGAATCTCTCACAGCAACTATTCCCCCATTCGCAAGGATAGGGTATTGAGGTGGGATGGGTGACTGCATATTTAAATCTTCTTTAAGCCGTAATTTAATGAACTTTGCCATTAAAGTGCCTATATCTGATCATAGCTTGAACATTCGGCTTTAGCAAAGTTTAAACGTCCTCCCGCCGAATCTGATTGGCTTAAGTACAAGGAGCTGAGTTTTATCCAACATTTTTGAAAGATTTCTACATAATCAAATGGTAAGCTATGTTGATATTGTTGATAGTATTAATTTGCTGCGTGAATGTCAGAACGGATATAAGATAAATTTCAGTACAGCTTCTACTTTATCATGTGTCACTAATGAAATAATTAATAATTAAATAATAAATAAAGTCTTCGACAAAATAAATTACGAGTTACTTATTGCCAAGTTGAAATTCTTTGATTTAGTGATGGAATCTTTAAAGCTTTTGCTATCATATCTGTATTTTAGAACTCAAATGTTAAAATATAAAAATAAAATGCCTTTTACGTTGGACATTCTATTAGGGGTTCCGCAAGGTTCAATTTTGGGGCCATTATTTTTTATAATATACAAGACTGACATCTTAACTTCCTTGACAACGTTGCAGACTTATGCTTATGATACACAACTTTACCTTATCTTTATGCAATATTTCCTCCGAGTAGCTGAACTTATTATCCACGACTTAAAGTTTATTAATGTGTGAATACCTGTAAGTCTGCAGTTATTTTATTTGGGAGTAGGGTACATTTTTTAATTTTAATTAAAAAAATCTTTATGGGTTTTGTACACGAACAAATTTTAATTTAAAGAAACAATTTTGTGGTAATTTTATCCAATTTTAATTATTGCATTTTTATTTACTGGCCATGCTTGGATTTAAATGATAATGATATGAATGTTGAAATAAAACGAAAATCTGGTCATAAAAATGTTCTCAAATTATAAAACGTCAACATATAATACAATAAAAAAATAAGTATGTACTTAACTGTGCGATCACTTTCACTTAAAATCGAACAATTTCGTACATAAAAACACAATTACTTTTCTGACGAAAGCTCTTTTTATGCAGTTACATAAAACAATTTCATGAAATAATCTTAGATTGGATTACATATAAAACCGGTTCAGAATTAGGCAATAATTAAAAGTTTTTTTGGGAGAGTTTTCTTTTATAATAAAATAATTAATCCACCATATAAAAACTTAAAGTCATCGTCTACATCTTCAATGTTGCAATACATTAATTAATGAATTTTGCAAAATCCATTATTTAGTTATACGTAACTACAGATTCATTCAAGTTACAAATGCATATAATTTGTACGTTTCATAAATCAAGAAATTTATTATTAAATAAATATTACCTATTATGTTTAAGCAAATTACAATTACGTGTTTTAAACATATAAGCATAAGTTTCCATTTACATTAGCCTTTAACAGACATGGTTTTTGCATACTTAATGTATGTGTACATCTCAATTGCGTGCAGGCATTTGCATTTAAACTGCGCATACACTATGCCAGTAAGTTACGAAAAACTTTAAAAAACCTAACATATAAACTTATCCTGCGCGAATATACGCGCTGATTCTTATGTATAACCATCTTTATAAAAACGATTAAATAAACATTTAATGCATTCTATTATTTTCAAAATAATTTCATAATTTTTGTCAACGAGGAATAGTTACAAAAAATAATTATATCAAAGCAAATATTTTTGGATGTAATCTTGTGTTGTAATTTGTAAAAAAATATGATGATTTTGTTCTTTTTACAATTTTACAAATGAGAATCGTCAAGTGTAATCAAGCAATGCGGTAATATAACTGACAAGTTAAAAATAAATACGATAAACTAATGGTACTCGTATGTACAAATACAGAAATTTCTTGCACAGCGTATCAAAAACGAAATGAAATTAATCAAATTTAAATTCGCAAAACGGCATGTTCTTAATAATGAGCTTTGAGACAAAGTTGCAGTATACCTTTCACTATTATACCATACGTAGAAAGTGTCAAGAATTTATTAAAAAAGGACGCATGTAAGAAGAAAACAGCGACATGGAAGTACTAACAACTGGAAAATGAATAAGAGGAAGCTGTGCGAGAAAGCAAGAATAGTATGTAACATATAGAAAAAAAGCAAAAATGAGGTATAAACGTAGAATGATGGAGAAGTAGACTAGAAAGATACGTCGAAATAATTAAGCGTATTTGGTAGAATGCAGTATTTTAAACAACCTAGAACAGAGGACGAAGAGGAATCATAAAATGAAAAAACAAAGAAATAGATGAATATACAGGGTGAGTATGAATATTCCATAAAATGTAAAAAGATGAAATGGAAAGTTGTGTTTAGACATATACAAGTTACAAAAGGATGTAGTAATAATTTTCAAAGCAGAGAAAAACAGTTAGGTATTAATGTATGAGTTTTGAAAATTTCCAGCAACTTTTCAATATACAGGCTGTAACATTAGTGCGATGTTCATCGATATCTCCGTTGTTATGCAAAATACAAAAAATATTTTAAGACCAAAGATTTTTGAATTTATGGTCTCCACCACCTAAAATTTCAGTTATACAAATGTTTCGTTTGTGCGCAACCACGAACAACATTACAATTTTAAATGGAAAACCCTATATATTAATACATTTTTGAATTCGCTAGGTAATTCTAATAAAAGTTTGTATAAGATAATATTTGTCTATGTCTATTCGTTTTTTCATTTATTCAGAAATTTTGACAGCTGACCGTCTTCGGCAAAACGCCTATAGTTCAATAACGAAATACGGCAAGATCATGAAATTGTATGCAACGCTAGAGGGATCTTTAGTGATAATAGTAAAAGCATTAGAAATTCGATATGTAACACGACATACTTAATAAATCTTCTTCTTTTTGAAACTATTGAAATGCGGAAAACTTATTTTTTTTTAAATGGAATCGCTATATTTTTATGCATTAGTTGAAAGCAAAATTTAATTGTCTATTAATTTGAATAAGCAACATATATAGTTAAAATTAATAATTTTCGAGATATTGATGTATTTTTTAATTTTCGTACATTGTGATCCCTCCTGAGAACCATAAAATTTATTTTTAAATGTTTTTTAAAAGAAAGCTGATAAACTACGAACTAAGAAATAGAATATGCTGTAAATAAGAAGATACACAAAGCTTTACGTTTCAAAGTTTTATAATATTCACACATTAAATAGAGAAATTACAAAATGCCATATTTTTAATAGGAGTTACCTATAGTTTTGTTCCGTTTTGTATATTCAAAAACAAGATGTCGGTTATGCTACTTTTATTTTTATTTTCTTCTTTTCCAAAAAAATTTCCAATCCAAAATACGTTCCAATCTTATTCTATTATTCAGTTTTTTTGTGGAAAGAATGACAGAATACGGTAATTGGGATATAATGAAAATGCCATGAAACTTACATATTTTGATTAACGATGAAACTCAAGAAAGCAGTAATATTACATAAAAAATATAGCATTTTGTGATCTCTCTATTTAATGTGTGAATATTATAAAACTTTGAAATGTAAAGCT
>JAFFZR010021932.1:0-14466 GCA_018397195.1 Lethrus apterus | reverse complement strand
ACTGGTAAGAAAAAATCGAATTTTTGCCCATAACTCGAAAACAAAAGACGATAGCCAACTTTGGTTTTCACCATTGAATTTTTCTCCAAAAAAGCGATCGAGGATTGTAGGGTAATTTTTTTGTATCTCTTATGGTTATCGAAATTCCCTATTAAAACATCGAAATTTGCCCACCCTGTACTTACATAGATTCAGTCGTTAAAAAAATGTGGATTTTTCGTTTAAATGTTTCAAAGTTTGAAGTTATCGCAACTTCCAGTATAACAGGAAATTCCAAAAAGTCCTGTATAATCGAAAATTTATCATTCAAATACATAAAAATCACCGAATTTTCAAAAACTATAAATCAAAGAACAACCGGGGAATATAAATACATAAAAAACAAGCAATTTTTACGGCTCTTATGATATAATTTATGTTTCATGCATAATTATGTATTTTGCTGCAGAAATGGATGTATGTGGGTATAAATTTCAGAAGTTATTAACCTTTAAAGTTCAAAAGGCAGATTACGTAAAAGGTAAACACTTAAAAATAAACTTTAGCGTGATTGTAACAAACGATTTATTTTAAGAATTGTCATTTTAATAATCTTTCTTTCTTTGCTTATACTTATATAATTGTCTTCTTTTTATTTTAGGTAGATTTTTCGCTCTTTCGCCCTTAACCTTTTTGAAAAAGGTCCATATATATGTTGCATATTACAGATTAGGTTTTAATTCAATTGGAGACTGATTTTAAACTGATTTTAAACCTTCCCAACCGGAATTTAATTCAAAATTTATTAGGTTTATTTAGGTACCGTTCCTTATTTTTTTTTATTTGATTGTAATTTTCAATTACGGAGTGTACTTAACCCAATTTATAGTTTGAAAATTTTGTGGACACTGAGTATATACATTTTGATTTTTTGTAATAGTTAAAGTCTAAAAGTAAATATCCCTTGCTATATTTCTGTCTGCGCCGCTGATCGGAACGATTTATGCTCCAATTGAATTCACCCCTCGCAGGAAAAGCATTTAAAATGTACTTTGAAATCTTTGAATGCGTAACTTATTTCTAATGAACAAAATACATATAAAAATTCACAACATTTAAAAGCAGGTTTGACAAATTGAATTTTTATGTACATATTTGACGTTTCAGTGAAGTTTATGAAATGACATTTGATCACGTGATCCGTTGTATCCAATAGCGTAGCGGATTTCATAAAATGATCGGATTCAAAATGTACAAATTTATTAATTACAGTTGTAATATGAATTATATCAACTTACGTGTGTCCTGCCGCCCCATTACTTGGAAAATATGTAGTAGATTGTTGAATTAATCATTTACTAAATGATACCTATGTGGACATCTATTGATTGATTTGTATCGGTATTATCGGTATCTGTAATTTTGTATAATCACAATTTAAATTGAATTTTATGCAAATTGCACAAAATTTATGCATAAAACATTAATAATATTCACTTGTGTCAGATTGTAAATAAATGAACATTTTAAGAAACATTTGATTATATAGAGCTGTGCCAATATAGTATGTATAATTTTTTGTATAAAGCAATAACTTATGCATATATAGTTCTGCACCTTTTTATAGCTGTCGAGTTATTTAGAATAATATCTATACATGTATTCAAATTTAATTTAAAATGAATTCCCATATTACAAAAAAAACAACCAATTTAACTTATACCTATATTTATATATGATCTTCATAATAAATACATCACATACAAACATTAAATATCTAAATAACCATTACAATTTGGAATTCCAATTTTATTACATATCTAAAGCATATACACAGGAGGAATTTATTAAACAGAACGGCATTTATTCATATTTTTATATTTCAAAACTGTTTCGCAAACAATATTTTAAAAACACATCAAGCTAAATTGAAATTGATTTCATTCACATTAAGAAATGTTGAACGCAAAAATATTTATTAAAAATTGTATTTAAATACCAAAAAATATGTATACAAAATATTTGTGTTATTGTGAATAAATCCCTAACCTTAAATTTTAATGCTGATATATTTAATTCTGTACCTCTAAGATTTTAAGCTACGGACTATTGCAAGAAGTGTAATTTTTTATAATACAAATAAAATTATACTAAATTGCCATAATAATTATTACAATATAAAAATGGACGATAAATCTAATAAAAGAACATTAACAATGGAAATTAGCACGAAATAAATTATTTAAAACTTATAGTGAAAAATGCTGATTTTCCGAAGACTGTAAAAAAAAAAATAAAAAATTGACGGATAGCTGTGTCAACGAACATGTGACGTTTTATGCTCTTCTAATTCATATCAAATTATTATTATTACTTAAATGGAAAAACGCAAAAAACGACGATTTTCACAAAACAATGGACATTAATTATTCAACTAGCATGCACAGTTATCTTTGTTTTGTTGTTGGTCATTGGAGAGATTATTCCTGCCAGGTTGAGATGGTTTGTGTTGTACACCTGATTCAGCAGCATTAAGATCCAAACGACCATCCTGAATACTCTGGTATATCTTCTTTGCCGTTTCTAAAAATGCTTCTTCTACATTGTGACCCCTAAAAAAAATTTAAATTTGTATAACAATATAACCACTACAGAGGTCTACATAAGTAAAGATTCAAACAACACTTACGTTTTTGCACTAGCTTCGACAAACATAAGACCATTCTCATCAGCAAACTGTTTAGCCTCTTCATACGTAACGTCCCTTTGTCCTTCAAGATCACACTTATTACCAATAAGAAAAATAACCGTACTAGGATTTGTAAGATTTCTAGTATCGGTAAGCCAACTACTCAAATGATTGTAAGTTGATCGACGTGTAATATCATAAACCATCAAAGCACCAGCGGCTCCACGATAATACGACCTAGTCACAGCTCTGAAACGTTCCTGACCGGCAGTGTCCCAAATTTGCAATTTAATTTTCTGGCCAGAAACTTCAATAATACGGGTTCCAAATTCTACACCTATTGTATGTGGACAATCTGCCATAACTACAAAGAAAGAACGTAACGTCGGTGCTCCTTAGTACGTTTATACTTACATTTCTTTTCGGTGAATTGGTGAAGTAGGCACGACTTACCTACTCCCATGTCACCGATTATGATGTATTTGAATATGTAGGAATAATTATAAGGTCCCGCAGACATTTCTATTCTAAAAGAATTATACAAGATGTAAAATCAAGTCGTAAATTGGTAATATGAAAGGAAAACATTAGCAATAGGAGTGACTAATCCTATATTCAATTCCTATAATAACAAGTTTTATTACATCGAGCGTGATAAATTAACGATGATGAGCTTACCGTTTTGGAAATTCTTTTTCGTATAAATATATTTACAAACGGCGGAAAACAGGATATATTTAAAAACTTGATTTAACTGACAGTTAAAGAAACATGTCGGCCATTTTTAATGTCAAATCTAATAACGTTTACGAACTATCATCATTTTATCATTTAATAAATATTAAAAATTTATTAAATTATTATGAAAATTCGTTTTCGTGTATGTAATAAATATTTAATCATGTATTTTCATTATTACAAATATTCTAATCGATTCAAATTGGAGAGGAGACCGGAAGCGGAAGTATCGACAGAAAAAAAATCGGGAAAACTTAAATTTCTTTATTTTTATCCTATTGAAAGCACAGTATAAAATTTTCATTAGGTCTACAAGATTGTACTATAATTAAATAAAATATTATTAATGGACGTGTATTTGCATAAGCCGGATTGTGCATTTTACTATAAGTTTTCTTATACATAAAACCCTGACAATTCACCTGCGTGGAATAAATTTTACAAAATAATGATACAAATGAATATTTACATTTGGCAAATTATTAGAGTCTATAAAAATATAAGGATTTGCATTTAACAAAAATTTTGCAAAAATTGCATGATTGAAAGAAAATAATTCATTGGGAATTTATTTTTAAAATAGGTTTCGGGTTAATTACATATGATTATAATGATAATAATAATCTTTAATTTCTGGGTTGGATTCAAATCTTGAATTGATTTAATTCACGTTTTTTTTTTTTCCCGGGTCCCTATTAAATCCAATCTACTGACATAGAAACACACAAAAATTTCAATCTTAAAAATATGAAGATACTAAAAAAGGAAGACAAATTCAATAGAATGATAAACGATATAACGTTCGAAGTCTTACATGATATATACTTTCTTTTATAAAAGTATGGAAGAAATTAATATGTAATATTGATCAGTCAAATTCCTGGTTCAAAATGCTTGGCAAAAATTATTTTCTTGGGCTTCAACTACATAGTCAAGGTGATATTTTCAATAAAAATTTTAATTACAAAATTATTGATTTCTTGTTTGGAACTACTCTGTGATCAATTTTTGCATTTTGACGTTTGACTCACACATTTAGGCTTGTATTACACTTTCTGCTCGGAGAAGTTTAGAATAAGAAAATATTCTTGTCATGTAAGTTAGTACATATTACATAAATGGGTCCTTTTCTTAAATATTTTCTGGACAGGCACATCATTATTACAAGTCAATCAAAAAAATGCATTCCGGAGAAATCAATAGTTTATAAATCAAGAAAAATATTTTACAGTTTTTAATTAGAAAATATTCTTTACATGCATTTGTTGTAATTGACCCAATGAAAAATTATCTTTTTACCGATCCTAAAATGACACATCAATAAATAATAACTTTAATACTGTTTTTGCAAGTAAAAAATTAATATTTTTTTTTTAACTTACTATTAAACAATAAGTGTCACTTTAGGTATTTTTCGATTAATCCAATTACAAAAGAAATTGCCATACATTACAATGTATATAAAGAGAAACTTCAAAATATACAGGATGTTTACTAAACATTCGGCAAAAATTAAGGATTTTTTTGTCCTTGGATGATTTACAGAAAGATGCTTTGTTTCGAAAGAGCTTTTCGAAAAAAAAAACAATATTTTATTACTTACTGTTACATGTAAAGATTCCATACATAAAATACATATCAGTCATCTCGGCGTTCGTATAGTGATTCATATTACATAACTTCACCAACAAAAGTTTAATTATCAAACGAAAATACGAAACGCAATCTTCTTCTTCTTCTTTATAGCAATGTAGCACCCATAGCGTTCAATTAGTCAATCACAAAATATAAAAAGCAAAAGTGTACCAATTAGTACGTCTGGTATGTAAACCATGTCTATACCATGTTCATAATTCGAAGGAGTAAATTAAAATTCTCACAGCAATGTGAATTAATCACTTCAATTTGAATGTATTCAAATCCGGGGACAAGTACTGTAGTTTAGAACTGACATCTAATCGATGTTGGCCAACTAACGGAAAGTCCGAAAATTGTTCCAGCGTAATTCTAGCTTATGTATTTACTCTTTCGAAATTATGAACGAACTTTAGTGCCAAAAGTAGCACTTCTGTTATTTATGTACGTATATTACATAACAATCAATTTTGACAACATTCTAAGACAGAAAATGAAACGTAACAATGGGAACGAATCTACAACGTATGAAATCAACGTTAAACTAATGGTGTTTTCGAACTATTATCGCCCTGTATCTTCGAAATAAAACGTCTTTCCAAAAATCATCGAAGAACAAAAAAGCTTAGAAAAGCCCAAGGAATAACAGCAATTTTTGCCGCATGTTTAGTAAACACCCTGTATAAATTCACAAAAAATATATATTTACATAAACATCCAATTATATACGAAAATATACGTCGAAATTAATTAAAAATGAGAAAAATACGACAGTTCACTTAACTTTGGTTAATTCTTCGATAACGTACGATTCTAATCACGACAGTATAGCCACGCTACGTCTTAAACCCGCACTACCACTAGAATTTATATTATCCAAACTAGACCATTTTTTGAGTCCATTTTTCAGTGCCTCCGCTGTATATTTATCCTCCATTACCCGAGACATCGCTTCTAATTTTTGCGCCCTGTCTTTGCTAAGGGGTTCGCTAGGAAATGAGAGATCGTTTGCTTCGGCAAGTGTACGTAAATCGAAATAATATTTAGCGTAAACGCTCGCTGGAACATTAATGTTGAATTGGAGAAGTTCGAGAAATTCCCTTTCGAGTTCGTTCATGTCTTTTACGGTTATGTCTTTTAATATTTGGCAATAGTCTACGTTCCATACTGCTTGGTCGTCCCATACTTTTGAAGCTAAAAGTATCGCACCTAAAATAAAATAATTACATATAAAAATAATGTTTATTATTAAAATTTTCTTCAATTGTAAAAGAAGGAAATTATGAATGTCATTTATAATTAAAATTAATTGTAATAATTGTGAGAACATTAATCATATTTAATTCAAGTAATTTGACTTGTTAAGGAATTTCATCATCATTTATGAGTTGGATATTAAATTTAATCATCAAAATGTTTCCACAAGCATTCATTGTGTTTGCGTAAACATGACAGAAAGCTGACAAAATAAGAATATATTTTATTGTTTTTTTGATTTAAAAAAAAAAAAAAAATTTTTAATTGAAAGAATAATTTATTGATAAATGTTGAAAACCTCATTAATTATTGATTTTAGACATAAGAACCCTTAACATCAATTAAAGGTAGTACAATAAGGAACACAACTAAATGATAAAATACAGGATGTTCTATTTAAAAATAATGAGTTATGGTGTTATGAAAATAAGTAAATTGGATTCGTTTTAACGAACAACCTGTACAATTTTATTGAAAACTTTTAATGTAAAAACATAGAGCTTAATTTATATCATCAAAGAAAAAAATCCCGTTTTAAAACTCTACAAATAGCTTGAGTAGGCCCTTCTAATTTCAAGGGTGCAGTAGACATATGTTAGTGAAAAATATTAATAACTTGGCAATGCCGCCGAAAAACTAAGAAAATTTAATATGGCCGTAAAGGACAATAAAAATGCAGTTGAAATGTCGGCAACAATATACAGGGTGCTATCTAAAATATTTTTTTTTAATCTACATAGCGGTAGCGGAACACTCTGTATAGGTGAAAATAATTTAAGAGTGTAAAGCTCTAAAGGCTAAAAAACTTTTGTCTATAAACATATGCTCTATTCCAAATGACAAGAGAGATATACAAGCCGAACACGCCAATGACTCACCCTGTATGGAACATTTGTTATTTGGCGAAAGACAAAAGGTTTGTTCGTTTATATTAAAACTATGTGCTTCGAATGATCAGAATAAAAAATTATCCTTATCGTGTAAGTTAGAGGACGTCAATCCTTCCTGCTCTATTTAATACTAAAGTACTCTGGATTAATACGAAGGAATGAATCGAAATTTTCACGCATCGCATCAAATATTTTTTAACTGTTCTTTAATTTTTTAATGTTGATTATACAAATGCTATCATTACAAGTTTTGAAGACACGGAGAAAGAATTTAATTCTAAAGCAAACATGCTTCAGTAACTTTCATGAGATTCCTTAAGAACTTGCCATTAAGAACTTTTAATCGACACTATATCGAATAGTAATAATTAACAAAAGCAGTACAGCTGACAGCTACACATAGAAAAAAAAAACAAATGAAGAATTTTCAATAAATTTACTATAAAATTTCTAATACATTTAAGATAACATAAATATACAAACCCAACACTATCCGTTTCCAATTAAAAGGTGCGATATCCAACTCAGCGTATGTTAATAATCTTTCAAGATACACCAATGTCGTTATAGCACATTCAGCCGTAAGCTGAGCTGCATTAAACAAAGTCCTTATAAACTTGTAGATCTGTCGATGTTCCGGATTATATTTATCATAATCGTCACTGACACCCTCTCTAGTTAAAGGATGGAGTTTCTCATCGAATATGTCTATAGTTCGTTCAGAATCCCTGTTTTTTATGTGATAATAAATAGCCAAAGCCACGCATTTTACGGTATTTTTTAAATTAGGCTGCGACACCGTGCTGTCATCCAGATATATAGTGGAACACGAGCTGCTTTTTTTCAACGGTCGCAAATCGGCAATTTGATGTTGACTTTTCCGTCGAATTAGGCCATTTTCAATTGCGGTTTTCGATCGTTCCATGAATAAGGTTTTTGCCATCGGGTCTTTGGACGGATCCAGTTCGCCATCGTCGGGTTCTCTTTCGCTTATATGTTGTAAGTTATTGATACTGATCTCTCCCTCACGAGAGGAATCTTCTATTGGTATTATGACCCTATGACTCGTCTGAGGGCTATTGTGCGAACAGCAACTGTTTCTATTACCCATTTTTCATTTATTTCCTCGAGTTGCAAAAACAAAAAACAATGTACTTAACTGTTTATATCGTTTGTCGAAAGATTCGTGCACAACGCAAACATTTTTGCGAATATTAACACTGCGCGCATATTAAACATTTAAAGAAAAGAAACGGATAACGCCGATTAGATTAAATTAATACAGATAAACGTAAAAATAGCACACCCACAATTTCTGTGTATGGTATACGCCTCTCAGCCGGTTGAATTTTATGATTCACTATTTTCTATAATTTCTCATACGTTGCAAATAAAAATCTATAGTATGTGTAAAAAATCGTGTTGCGGTAAAAAAAAGCTCACAAGTACTCGCCTGTTACAAAAAAAAATTATTGCAAATTGAAAAAAACATGCACTTTCGTGCTCGCTTTTCAGCGAGTTCATCTCTCTCAATAGAAGTCGATGTTTTTGGGATCACATGTTATATATATACAATAGAGTTGAGACTAAAAACCATATGGTCTAATTATTATTTCATCAAATTAATTTATACAAAAGATGAACTTTTACCGATCAAATTAACGTTAAAGATACAAATTAAAAAAACTTTTCTATTAATACATTTTATATTTATACTGATATATTAAATAAATTTTATTAGACGCACGATTTTATTTTAAGATGTAAATTTCGTTTATTAGCAATTATTTATAATGTATAAGTTGTGAGTTTTAAATAATTAATTTGTAAAAAAATTCTTAGATGAAAGGTCCATGAGTCCGAGTGGCGCGTCCGTTGGGCTTTGTTGTCATTGGATCTAAAATAGTCGAAAGAAAACATTCACCCTGTTTATGTAAGGCCCAGTTACGAAATGGCGGATAAATTTTTATTGTCAATGTTATTGTGCTGAAAAGAGATAAAATTACACATTTAAAGTCGCCATACAAAATATACATGAATGATAGTTCCTTCATTTCTAATATATGCGTTCATCCGACCATTCAAATAGACTCTTTGTTGTAAAAAATGGGGTGAATGTGACATGATTTTTTCCTCTCATTGTCATAGTGGTGTGTACACATTTTTGAAATGTATTTCGTATACAAGTGAAGTTCGGTTATTGTTCGCGTAATGGAAATAGACGTAACCCCGGAAACGAGCGTAGAAAAGTCAACAACAGATAATTTGTGTAATGGTGAGGAAGCGTTTGAAGAAAACTGCAATAAAAACGTTGTGAACAATGTAGTTGCCGGTAGTTCATGTGGAGAAAAGGATTTTAATAAAAATAGTGCGCATAGTAAAAAGGTTATCAAACATGCACTACGACAACAAGCAAAGAGACGAAGGAAAAACACAACAATCGCTTCAGGTAATACGTCTTCAGTACCTAGGATTATAGTTAAGCCGTTACCTCCTCAACCGATTGAAGAAGTAAGTCCAGTGCCTAGTTTAAAAACACCCACGATGAAAGAAGTATTAGCATCCATACCTGGTTTCAGCATAAAACCTAGAAAACGATCCAGTAAAAAATTATCCACCGCAGCTCAATTAGAACAAACAAAAGAAGGTTGCATAGATCTAGAGACATCCGATTCAATATTAGTTAACACGAATTTACGTGCGCTCTTGAACAAGTACACTTTCACCGTTCTACCTCCACTATATCAACACAAATTAGTACAATTATTGCCGAACGTAGACCGACAGATTCTTAACACATCCGAAAATGTTAGATTAGATAATTCAAGTTTAAGTAATGAGTTTTTTGCTCGCGCTTGTCTTGAATGGCAAGAAAGACTTGCCGAAGGTGAATTCACTCCAGAAAATCAATTGAAATTGAAATCAGAAGCTGATAAAGAACGCAGCAAGTTAGATCCTTGGAAATTAAAACATTTTGAACCAATTTGGGGGGACCGTAACCAAGTTGATAACACCACAAATGTGCAAAACAATACCCGACCACCAATCAAAACCACCATAAAATTAAGACATTCAACCTTGGTTAATAAACAAAAATCTGTACCCATCGTCAAACGAATTAGGACTGTCGGTGCTGTAACAAGATCTTGCACCAATTACAAAGAAGAATTATTACAACAAGAAACACATACGAAAACTTTACCCATACCCGACTTATTACCCATAAAATCACATAAAACTCACAAGCCTGAACTCGTCATAACACCAATAACGAAGGAAATCGAAAATAATCCTTCTAATGAAATCGATCCCTTACAAATAAACGAAAATAGTTGTGCACCACTCGAAACTAACGTTAGTATACCAGAAATAACAATAATAAACATTAGTGACACCATTATAAATCGAAACGAAGAGACAATCATTAACTGTAGGGTTAACCAAATAAATAAGTCTGAGAAACGTAGGCGATCTTTAAGTTCCGATGATGAACTCAAATCGCCGAAACGTAAAACACCGACACCGGCAATTGTCGAACCTCACGCTGACATAAAAATGGAAGAACCAACACAAATCTCACAAAAGGAAGAAGAATCTTTCGAAACTGACATGTGTGAAGAAGACAACAAAACTGACGAAACGCAATCGGAAACAAATGAAATTCCGTTAGAAAATAACGATTTACAAGAATACAGATTGTCTGAAATTAACGAACAACTTTCAGAAACAAATGATAGCTTCTCTTCTCAAACAAAATCCGAAACAATTGAAAATGAATCAGAAACCAATGATCTGTCTGAAACGAATGAACGACTATCTGAAACAAATGAGCTTTTGGAAATTCAGGATAGATTATCGGAAACTCAAGATAGATTGACTGAAATCGATAGATTATCTGAAATCCATGATCAAGATACGTTATCAGAAAATCAAGATAGATTTTCTGATAATCACGATAGAATGTCTGATAATCAAGATAGATTGTCTGACAATCAAGAAAGATTATCCGACAATCAAGATCAATCATCAGAAAATCAAGATATGTGTGAAAATCAAAGTCAACTGTCTGAAAATCTAGATAGGATATTGGAAAATCGTGACAAATTGTTAGATAATCAAGAAACGCATGAAAGATTGTTTGAAAACGATAAGCTAAATGATAGAATGTTGGATTCACATAATCAAATTTTTGAGTCTCGTGATCAATTATTAGAAACAAACGATGATAGATCAGAAACTCAATTATTTGAAACGCAAGATACACGCTCGGACTGTCAAGATTTATCAGAAACTCAAGATCGAGAGACACAAGACAGATTGATAGAAATCCAAGATAAGATATCCGAAACACAAAATCGATTGTTGGAAACATTAGATTGCGTCGATTACCAAAAAAGCACTTATTTGGTAAAACCGGAATTGGAAGAAAATACTTCTGTGAAATTGGAATCGGAAATAATCGAAGAAACGAACGAAAACAAACATACCATGAAAACCATCCAAGTAAAGATCGATTACAAAGATGACATGGATTACACGAACGAAAATCAAGGAAACGTCGAAAGAGATCGCGCCGAGATCAACGGACCTTTTTTACCCAGCACCTTAATTTTGCGTCAAGAGTCGATTTTGGAAAAAAACTGTGCGGAAAGTTTCGTCGGTAATTGCATGGAAGAATCTGCTGAGAAATTGGAGGCAAGTGTCGAGGAATCCGACTTGGTTTTATCTCAACTGGAGAGTAACTTCCAAAGGAATATAACAGACGAAGATGTGGCAATTGAAGACAGATTTATTGATGCTGAAAATTATGTACTTGAATCAGGACAGATTTCTGTTTCAACATCACAGAAGGTTGGAAAGGATGAGGAGGATATGCAAAGTGCCCTTTTTGCTGTATCTCGAGGTAAGTTAAAAAAAAAATTTATGTACCCAACTTACTCAATACATCTCTTCCAAATACACTTCCCCTTTTTTAGTATGGATATATGTATATTGAAGAGCTTTGGGCTTAATGGATATTCTAGATTTAATCTTTTGTTTAATTCCTCCTACAGCCTCATTCCTATCTGCTGTTCCATGTTACTATTTTATCTTCTATATCATTCTCTTTGTCTTCTACGTTCTTCTCTAATCTTCTTCCCAAACACCCCTGCATACATTTTCTAACTTATCTAAGTTATCCTCTTGTGTTGTCTGAGTTGTTTTTATCTTCTTTTTCAAATTTATTTCTTCAAACTTAATTATAATTGTTAAAAAAATTTTTAATAGAGAATGTTAGTGAAAGGTTTTGGAATTTTAATCGAGCAACAACACGGCCTGTTTATATGTATGCATTTTGTTTTTCGAATGGTGTAGGTCGTTCAAAATCCTAAACAATTGCAATTGATTAACAAATCAATTTTCGTGTCAATGGGTAGGTGTTATGTTTTGTTTTTAAAACAATTCCAAGGCGCACACATCGTTTTGTTTATATAATTATTGTTTAATTCTCCAGTCGCAGTCATAATCAAAATATACACGCGTGTATCATATTACTAAACGGTCTTCTTTATCTTGACTTTTGTGCTTCGTTAAACGCATTCCATCTACGTACGCCGCATCATCGTCGTGCGTTTTTCGCGTTAGCTGATGCAAAAAGGTACGTTATTTTTTCATTTCAAAGGATACGCTTTTAACATGTTTTTGTGTCGCCCTGACGATAGGTATTTATCGGTGGAGAAAATCTCAAATTCAAATTATTGAATTTTTAATGATTAGTTGAGGCAATTGTTTTTGAATGCGTGTCAAAGCATACTAGATTTAAAAAATTCTAACTAAATTGTAATATTTTATTTTTTTTTTGCAACTGAGACTTTTTGTTTGTTTTTTAGAAGATTGTTGGGATGTGGTCGATTCAAGTACCGAGAAATTATTGGAAGTGCCGATACACGCCCTCGATTCCATACCGGTAGGTATTATGGGTACCGAAAACGCAACCGAGCACGTCGAAGTTATACCAATGCAAGAGGAACTCGAAGTTAGATTGGAAGAGGTCACGAATGATTGGCCGTATAGTGTAAAAATCGACTCGGAATTGGTAGCGAACGCCTTAGAAAACGCCGATAACGAGAGTAACTTAACGGAAAATTCTTCTCAAAATCAGTCGTACCCACAATTTTCCGGTAATCAAGTAAAGTTGGAGTTGGAGGTGACGTTGACGCCGGAAATTGTGAGTTCGGATAGTTTGGTTACCAGTACCGTAGGTGGTAGCACTAGTGGTGGTTCCACTGCTGTTACTCCGGCTGTCAGCAAGACCGTCACAACTGTAATCCCACCTACTACTATAGTGTGTTTACCTTCAGTTGTCAGCACTGCTGCAATGATGAACCAAACTATAAATCAGGTAATTTTTTTCTAATTTAAACAACAAATTTTTAATCGTAAATGCTTGGAAAGATCTTTTTATTCTTGAGCGTTCAATTACTAAAGGACCTCGAATGTAATAAAAAAATATTTATTGCGACCACAAAATATTTAAGAATAATTTCAAATTTTTTAGGTAACACAAAATCCTTCCTTACCAAGACACATGGTGCAAAGTTCAAGTGCTGTGCCTTACTTGGCCTTGAGTACAAGTCAACCAATACGAGCGGTTCCAACACACAGCAAAACAAAATCGAAAACTCAAACGACTAACAACAGAAATCGTAGCAATAATAAACCACCGCCCGGTGCCGTCAATTTAGAAAGAAGCTACCAAATTTGTCAGGCGGTCATCCAGAACAGTCCGAATCGAGATCAACTGCGTTGTCAGTTGAAACCGCCGCCGTCGTTGCTTGCAGCTGCGGCGGCAAACAGCGCCAAGAAAAACGACAACAGTCGCACTCAATACGGAAACGTGACTTCTTCGCGTGGTGCGAACAAGACGTTCACGCCACCCTTACCAGCCGCAAGCAACTATCAAATGGTACAAGGCAACAATGGCGTTAAAGTCAAGGCCAGAACTGTGCAATATCAACAACAAAGGCAACCAAGTCCGCCTGTCGTCGTAAGACATGTGTTCACTTCCGGGCAGGGAATTCCCGTGACGATGGCGGTACTTCCCCAGGCGCAGGCTCTTAGCCCTGAAGTGAGTGAGTACGCGAAATTCATTCAAAATTTTCGTAGAAGTTGGGTTTTCTGTTGTTTTCAACTTCTAGTAGAAAATCTTTTTTGTAAGTTTTTAGAAATTTTACAAACAATAAACTAGTTTTATCCATATCCCTATTAGTTAGGCATTTATTTATAGTCACATTTGTT
>JAFFZR010021931.1:0-14640 GCA_018397195.1 Lethrus apterus | reverse complement strand
CTCTTAATATGTTTACTCCACCTCGACCATCATGTCTCTCATGCTTTGTAATAAATAATTTTTTTGTGCAAATTAAGTCATTTTCTTAATAATAACCGTGTTGGCTTCTATGCTGTTGACAAACAAATTATTTAATGCAAAATTGTTGATACTATAGTCTTTTAAATTGAGACATTAAATGCATTAATTAAGTATTCAAAGGAAAATTCAGTGAAAATAAATATAGATTAATTATGGTAATTTCAACTTTAAAGCCTTGTGAGTTTGCATTCACAAAGTTAAAGCGTCTTCAATTATATGTCAATTTTAGATAATTATATCACATAATATGTCCCATTACAACGTCTTGTACTCATTTAAAAATGTTTGATACATTTAATCCTTAATTAATTCAAATTGACATTCATTTAATTTGTGACTGTAAAACTTGAACCATTCGTTGGGTTTAACACAACACGGGGAGATACCGTAATTTATACAAAATCAAGCTCTTGCATTTATGTACAATATATAAATAGAGATCCAAATAATTGACGTCACCAACCAGCAGGTGTCAGGGATGTCACGTTTCTACCTTTCTTTATTACTTTTGATGAAAGTTACGTCGATTTTTTCTGTTTTTCGTAATTTCTCTTCATGTTTTTCGTTTCTGTATAAAAAATTGCGCTATAAAACGAATTAAACATTCTCATTTCTAAAAACCAAAATAAATTAATCTAATTAACAAATAGAAGGGAAACCACGCGAATTCTAATCCCATTTTTTGTCATTCCAATTTTTTTTCTTTTTCTGCAAAACTTTTCATTGAATTAAATTCAACTATTTCGTGATTTCTTCATTTCTTGATTTGTGATTATATTACGCGTAATTCTTATTACGTAAGTAAAACCTTATTCTAACTAACTTTTGCATTTAGCGTTAAGAGAATTTCTAATAAACCTGTATGTCTCAATACAAAAATGTTTTAACATTTACCTTGTCTACTAGTGTGGACATTAAAAAGTCTAAGCAAGTAAATTAATGTGAATTAAAAGAATTTATTGAAAAACAAAAATGTGTTTTCTAGAAAGCTTTTATTTTTTAAAAGCATTCCAATCAATCCTTTGATTATAAAACAAACAAAAATATTTAATATTTATTTAAACATACCAAGTACCCAATGCAAAGGGAATAATTTGACTAAAAATCTATTTCAATTTGGATTCCCGCTGATCCTGTTCATTCTTCTATTTCTTGATCTAGTTTTCCATTCTGTGATAACATCGCGGTATTTGAAACTATTTATTTACTTGTTCTAGTTTGGTCTCCTCCAATTTTATCTGATGGGTCCTTTCGTTCCTACACACTATTATTTTTGTTGTTTTCTGTTTCTCATGTTGTTTTTCTCCAGGCTGTCATTGAATGCTTTCAGGCTTTCATTTAAAGTTTTCGCGTCTTTGGCGATTAAGACTATATCATCCTTTCTTTAATTTCTTCATCCAAGACAATTGAGAATAACATATGTGCCTTTTCTTTCCTGTCTCTGACAAAGTTCTTGGAAAAAAGTAATGGACAGAAAATCTTCAATAGGATGAATATTTTAATTTTGAAAAATTCTAACCCCCTCTGATCACGCTGATATAAAGTTATGGAGGGGTCTAGTGTTAGTAGTTTTTGCGAAAAATATGATATTATGTAAAAAAGCGTGTTCAATGGAGGAACCCAACACAAATTAATGTGAGATCCGGAAATTACTATCCGTCGATTTTGTTGGTCAAAATAATACTTCTAAACTTCTTTTGCCACACTTTTTCTGCTGTGCATTTTCAGAAAGTTCCTCCAAATAGTATTGTAGAATATTTTCTTCTTCAAGTACTGGAGAAAATAAAACTTTAAGTATTTCCAATAAATTTCTGAATTTCTCTGGGCTTTGTCTTTGTGTTAAAATATATCACACTCTTAGGATTTTGTCGATAATATTTGCAAGTCTCTATTACGTTTTCAAAAATATCATTTAAAAAGGGTGTCATGACATCTTGCCATTGATGCAAATGAAAAATTGTGTATGTCAAAAAAGATTTTTTTTTTTGATAAATATATATTTGTTTATTTACCTAATACAATCAAAACTAGTTTTAAACTAACAACTAACAATCGATTTCGTTCTAAATTAACATAATAAGAGATAGCTAAGACTAAGTAAATTCCATCGAATCACTTAGTGTTCCATCATTTGGCAAGTTCAAATGGTTTTGTCCGTTTGAGTCTGGAAGCTTCAGTGTTGGCGTGGTTTTGTAGTCTCTTTTGGTGAGAGTCGGCAAATCTGGTAATAATCTCCGTGACCATTTCCATTCCAAGATCGCGGTGGAGGTCACATACACGCAGATACCAGGGCGCATTCACCATGTACTTTAGCACTTTGATTTGAAGTCTTTAAATCACTTGGATATTAGAGTCGCTCGCACAGCCCCATAGCTGGATTCCATAGCTCCATACTGGCCAAAGGGCTTGCTTATATAGGATGAGCTTGTTGTGTGTTTATAGCTCGGAGTTGGGTCCGATCATCCAGTACATTTTTCTGAACTTGAGGTTGAATTCATTTCTTTTCTTCTTAATGTGCTCCTTCCACTTGAGCTTGGCGTCGAAGGTCATGGCAAGATACTTTGCTGTATTGGCATACGGCAACTGTACACCATTGATGTAGACTGGTTTTGGTGTGATTCGCTTCTGAAGTCTATATGTGTCGACTTTCACTTCCTAGTCCAGTTGGCAACTTCCTGGTTGAGTTTTCCATCGTTTCGCCTAGGGCTAGTATTGCCGTGTCATCAGCAAATTCATTGATATAAAGTGGGTAAAAGTCTGGGTCCAGCCTAGCTTACACTTCCTTGCGGTATACCAGCTTTGACCATCTTCAATTTCGAGTAGGAGTCTTCATGTTTAACACGTAAGTATCGATTACTCAGGTAGGACTTTAGGAATTGTTAAAAGTGATCTGGGAGGTATGTCCTTAGTTTGAATAGCAAGCCTTCGTGCCACACTCTATCGAAGACCTGTGCAATGTCGACGGCGGACCACACACCTTTGTTTTCTAATGTTTTTTCTACTACATCGGTGATTCGATGTACTTGGTCGATTGTCGAGAGGGCACTTCTGAAGCCGAATTGGTGGGATGGAATTAGTTTTTTTTTTTTTGGTCTAGGATAGGGTTGGGGCATTTTAAGATCAATTTTTCCATGATTTTGGACATGATTGGTAGTAATGAGATGAGACGATATGATTCCACCATACTTAGGTTTTTCCCTGGCTTTGGGATCATGATCACTTCTCCTGTTTTCCATGCATCTGGGACATAGCTCAGCCGAATACAAGCATTGATCAAGGTGGTTAGTTTGTTCAAGGTTTTTCTTTGGAATTGTTTAAGGATCTCACCCGTTACAAGGTCATATCCTGGTGCTTTTTTTGCATTGAGGTTGTGCTTAATTTCGGCAGCCATTTCCTTGGAAGTAACCAGAGGAATCTTGTAGGTATGGTCTGTTGTATTGTGACAAGGTAGTACGTCGTCAAAAAAAAGAAATGAGACGCTTCGAAATAGGTTTTGAAAGTTATTTTTAAAATGACTAATTAGGTTCTCAAGGAAATTTTTACTATTATACTTATCGTGGAAGAATGCGCTACGCTGTGCGTTATTCCAAGGATGACACGAAGTCCTGGTCAGAGGCGCCTGTGTGTCGTAATAAATATATTTTTATGATATTAGTTATTGGTTGCTTGCTCAAGAATTAAAAGATAAATATAATGTCAAGCAATTACAACCAAGAATTTAACATTAATGAAATTACGTATTTAGATAGATTTTACTGTTTAAACTTCCATCAAGTTAAATTATCAAAAACGTCCACCTATTAATTTTTCCTCAAATTACACTAATTATTTAACATATTTACTTCAGCATCAACATTTAAAAATTAATTTACGTCATGCATGCTTCTTTCAAGCTGAAATATTTTTCTACATAAAATTGTGGTTAAACACCATACCGAGACCGCCGTAATTACTTAATGTAAATAATAACAGACGTTTATACTGTATTATTTACATAGCTCGTATTTGATGATCGTTAAGTTGAGAAAAGAATTGTTCTAAAGGTAGGCCTCATTACCGTGTCTGTTGATGCAATTTGCAATAGCTTTGTGAAACCAAGCGAGTATTATTGATGATAATACGGCCAAAATATAATAAGTAAAATTTCATATATCATGCGGTGGACTGAAAAGTAAGCTCGGTTTTATAACACGTCACTGACAAAGAATACCATTGGCATATTAGTTAGGACGTCAGTATAACCTTGCACTTTCTGAAGGTCGTCGACTACCATTCTACACATTACTGCCGCCACTGCAAATAGAATTTAATTTCAAAGATAAATGTCAGCGACCACCAATATATAACCACAAAATTCTCTACGCATATTCACGTTGATATTAAAATTGACTCCGTTTGATGATCAAGATAAGTATGAATAACGCTATTTAATTATAGTGTCCTGAAACATATTAATGCAAAATTATATTCTATCTCTCCAGCAGTCAACGTCAATTTAAATACCTGAGTTTTCATTTTATTCTTTTTACAGGTTCTTCTGTCTTATAATTAATTTATTCGTTCTGCGTATACGACGACTTTGGAATTCATTAGGGTTTAAAAATTGAATAGAAATTTCCTTTTTATTTTTATGCCTAACGTGTAGACTATGTCATTTATTATCCACATAACGTTTCACAAATATGCGTAAAACAGGCTTGTGAAATGCAAATGTTTTAGAATATTAAAAAAAAGACGCAATCTGCAAGATGATGTGTACATGTCGAAATATTCAAAAGCAATTCTAAACTATGGAAATCAGCCATAAAATGTGATATGTAATACTCTGAGGATTTTATCGTCGCCGCAGAGAATTATTTTCCCTTTTATGCTCTTTTCTAAAACGTCTAATATAAGAAAATTACCATATGGCGATCTGTATAACAAGTGATAAACGTTGAATTTATTGATGTGAATAATTGCAAGTTTGCAACCCTTTCCTGCGAATAATTGTGCAATCTCTCAAAACTATGTAATCCATATCACGTCTAACAATAATCATCGCGCCTCCATGAGAAAATTGTGTACATGCAAAAAGATCATCAACAAACAATATACAGACCTGTACAAATATGCATACTCTCATGTTCAGTAACAGTAAAAAAAAAAAAAAATGTCAAGAAGAAGAACATTCATTTTTTTAATAACTTACATTTGTTCAGTAAGTTTTCTAGAGCCAGTAAAAGATTATAGTCTTCTGTAACTATACTGATAATTTGTGATTGGTCCGCAAATGTAAATTAATCTTAAAAATGCCAATTTACACTTACACTGACAGTTGATGAGGATTCCAGTGAACAAAACTGTATCGCAACAGTGAGAAGTTATGTTTTCAAAAAATTGTGGTGAAACTTCAAAATTTATTGAATCAGCATCCATCTCAGTTTTCAATTTTAAAATTATATCTTATTATTACTATACTACGTTCGTAAATTCGGAGGAGCCAATTAAAATTCTACTTAAAAAATTTGCTCACTGATTGACTACTTGCGAGACGCGTACGTTTACACAATGTAAATTGCCGTCTTCGCAACCAGATTTCCGGTATTTAATGTAACAGCTGACAGGTGTCGATTTTAAAGTATTTAAAAAGTCATTTATTGTTTAATAACAATATAAAAAAACAGTTCTTTATAGAAGTGAACTGCAACAAGGTGGATTAATCACTTCAATTTGAATGTATTCAAATCCGGGAACAAGTACTGTAGTTTCACCGCCAAGGAAACGCCCCCGTTTGAGGCATTTATCAATAAACTTAATTTAAACAAGATTTTAGTTTCTCCAAATTATTTTATTGGTAAATAGTAGTAAATAGTTATTAATAAAAAAATATTTTTAGAAATTAAAAATGTATTACATTTTTCTCCTTTAAAAGTGATTGCAGATATTCAAAAGAAAGTGTGTGTTTTATTGACTTTCTATGGTGAAAAATAAGAGAAATATACAAAATCTAACAGACAATTGCACGAAATCGCATCGAACAATAACCGAACAAAAGTAGAATTGAACATCTAAATAATACGATCAGTGTTGGCAAACTAACGGTAAGTTCGAAGTTCCAGTGTAATTCTGGCTTATGTATTTACTCCTCCGAATTTACGAACATAGTATAGCTTGTTATTTATAAGCTTATGAAGGGCGAAAAAATGAATCCTTAAAGGCGATTTTAGAAAAAAAATTTCAATCTGCTTATTAAATAATTTAAAAATGGAAATTGATTAGTTTTCAAAAACTATTAACACTGTGTCAAGTAAGTACTCTCAATTATTTTTGTTATATAACATTCACCACATCCGAAATTATTTTAATCTGAATGTTTTCGCCTATGCTTGTACGATTTTTTCCACTTTTTTTTATTTTTCGTTTGACTGGGTCTTCCCCACTTCTCATTTTTTTTTTTTTTTTGGTATTTTAGTTTCCCAAATTTGTCTTACGTATGTTTTCTTCCATTGAGTTTCAAAGAAGGTAGTTTTGAAACCAAGCTAGGCTACCACGGTGATCAATCCAAGACGGAGATAAATAGAGAATGACCCAATGAAGGAGGGACACACTTACATATAGCTTTATTCTCAATTCCTCTTTCTAGTAATATTTTCCATAAGTTTCCTGTAGTAGTTGTCAAATGCCTTTTCTAAGTCCAAAAATGCCATTCGTTTTCTCTTCTTGTGAATATGTGGTCTTTTGTACTATGTCCACTCCTTGAACCACTTTATGATTCCTCTAATGTGTTTTCAATTTTATTTGTCAGTCTTTAATTAATTATATTTTCATACATTTCATTGCTGTGTTTAGTAGCCACTATAATTATTTCATTCATTTGTATCTTCCTTTTTATATATTGGTACTATCAATATTATGTGCTAATCTTTTGGAACATTTCTACTTGCCATATCTTATTGAATATTGTTAATAGTATTTCAGATCCCTTTGCTCCAATTATTTTTATCATTTTTCCTGATATTTTGTCGTGACTTGGCGCTTTTCCATACTTCAGCTACATTATTGCGGTCTGTAACTTTTCAATACTTATTTATTGTTCTGCCGTTTGTTCTATTGATAAGATTTTATTTATTTCTGATTCTTTTGTTGTATTCAGTAAACCTTTAAAGTACTCTTTCCATTGTTTCATATCTCTTCTTCCGTTCTTTTTTAATCTTAATGTTTTTAAGGTTTTATAAAATAGTTTTTGATTTCCTCTGCCTTCTTGTTCCATTTTTTCTTCAAAGGTTTTCTGCTTTGATTCTGTTAATAAATATTTTAGTTTTTCCTTGTTTTTTATATATTTACCTAATATCTTTCTGTTGTTTTGTTGTTAAATACACTTTCCACATTTTCTTCTTAGTTTTTACTTGTGCTTTTATCTCTTCTATACACCAAGCTATTTCAAGTCCTCTGTTCATTCTTGTGTCCAACTTTGTGTTATTATTCGCGACCATTATTATTGACTTTTTACCTCTGGTTTTCATTTCTCTCATGTATTTACGTGTACCTACACTGGTGAGCAAAAAAATTCGAGCTACTTTAATATTCTTTCAATTTTCTCTCAGAAATGTTAAAAATTATTTGTTATTGTTTGATAATAACGTAGCCGGCTTAGTAATGTTTATAACAATTGAGAATCAACTTGACTGTTATTTGGGTAAAGTGTTATTTGATTATTATTGGGTGCGTTATGCATTTGTTCTCTCCACACATGTTCATGTTCACATATATTTCAATGAGTTAAAGTGATCTTGTGTGTTTGTGCAATTTGATTAATTTTTGAGGCAGACAAATTCTGTTCCGAATTTAAAATTACTTGAAAACGCTTAAGATGCATGGAAATGGAACTCAAGCAGCTTAAATTGTTGCTTTAATTGAAGACGGACGAAGCCAACTATGTATTGCAACAAGACTTGGGATTAGTCGTTCCAAAGTTCAACGGGTGTATACACGTTATCAGGAGACTGGTTTATTTAAACGTAAGCCCGGATCAGGACGTAAAAGATCCACTTCTCAACGGGCCGATCGTATTATTGTATCTACTGCGTTACGAAACAGGCATATTACTGCGGTAAGAATCCGTAACTGCTTACATGAGGTACGTGAAACCGATGTAAGTGAGTTGACCGTAGGAAGAAGGTTGAAGGAAATCAACTTGAAAGCTTACTGGACAGTGATTCGCCCTAAGCTTCTGCGACATTATCGAGTACGCCGACTTGAATTTGCTCGAATTCATCAAAACTGGTCTTTACAACAATAAAGTCGCGTTTTATCTACAGACGAGTTAAGATTTACTTATTTGGTGGTGATGGTCGGGTCGAGAATGGAGAAGACCAGGAGAGCGTTATGCTCGGTGTAACTTTTCCCATCGTGTAAGTTTTCAAGGATGTGGAGTAATGGTCTTGCTGGTATTTCTTTTGAAGCCCGTACAGAATTAGTCTTTATCGATAGAGGCTCTAGTACAGTAGATCGATACGTAGAAGACATCCTAGAACAACATGTTTTACCTTTTGCCACATTCATTGGCGATGATGTATTTTAAAGCATGACAATGCTTGCCCCCGTGTGGCAAGAACATTTACCGATCTTAATCAATACGTTCGAGCACGAAATCCCCTTCCATCCAATGCGGAAGAAATGTGGAAAGCTATACCTCAAGAATCTATGCAAAAAGTTATAAGAGGTATGAATGGAAGAATGCAGGCAGTAATAAGAGCAAGAGGAGGAAACACGCCTTATTAAAATATCCGTATAATGTGTTTTAGTTTGTTAATATTTGTTTTGATGTTTATTTTTAGCCACTGTAATTTAACTTGGTTACGTTTGTTAATAATCTTACATTTTTGTGTTTTTCCAGTTCTCTTTCTTTGCCAGATATGCTTTTAATATTCCATGTACCACTTTTCCAATTTTTATATTCTTTTTGGTTTTCTAAAGTTCGTAGCGAACAGGATCATTCGGAAAGCTCTCGCAGAACTTATACTTTTGCTGAGAAATTAATTATTATTGTACATTCTATAATGACTAGTTCTTTCAAATGTATTGATTATAATTTGTGGAGTTTTTTTTCATTTAAATTGCCATCAACTTTAAAATTGCCACAGAACTAACAGTTTTGTCCACAATAAATTAAAAATGTCTATCACAAGGATTGGTTACTGTCTAGAAATAACTTACTTAAATAATAAAACAATACATTATAGCCAAATGTGCATAAATTGGATAAATAAACATAAAGAATCCAAATATACAACATTTTATGGTTTGGTTTAATTAATCAGTTAAATAAGTTAAAGAATGTTGATAAATTATCAAAAATGTGCATTTTGCATAAAATCTCCATTCCCATGTTTTTTTTTTAATTTAGAAGTATGTAAATATAAATATTTCTTTGCATGCATAATTAGAACTATGCTATGCACCAAAAATAAGCTTAATAAAATGGAATGCTTTGAAGTGTACTTTGAAACGTACTTTGTTTGCTCTCTTTTCTTTGAATGAAAGTTTTATGTAAATATATGTAATTTGAATGTTAATTATATGTATCCGTAGTACACATTTTTCTAAAAATTAATCTATATGAATGTTATTATTTGTATATCATTAAATTTTCCAAGTAAAGTAAAATTGCTTTTTTAGTTCACAATCCAGCTGTGAATATGAAATATGTAAGTAATGATAACGAAACGAAGAAATCATTAAGGCTTGAAGTTGAAGCTGACACGCTAGCAGTTATTTAGAAAGAGTTCAATGAAAGTTGAGTAATTTTAAAAGACTTTTGCAGCGTTTGTAAATAATTTATTAAATTTAATAATGTGTATAAAAAATAACATCAGACAATCAAGAAAATGTAATCAAGATGGTAAGAGAAAAAAACACAAATTGAATAGGAATATTGATAGGAGAGGAAGCATTTACGTAATACTTGAAAAGACTGAGAAAAAAACTTTATTTATGGAATAATTTATTCGATATAAAATTTAATTTGAGTGAGAGTAGCCTAAGAAATGGCATTCTTCTTAATCGACCTCATTATTTTTGAGTGTTCTGTAAACTGAAAATGAAATTACAGTGGACTAAATTAAAGCTGCACCATTTCAAGTATACGTAAAGTGAATATTAGGTAACTGTTTTTATTTATATTTTAATCGTAAAAGTTCTTAGAAATATATGAATTCAAAGTAACAGCTAAGACAAGAGAAGACGTGGAGAATTAATATGAATGCCCAATAGGGGCGCATACAATTAAGACAGAACGTTATCAAGAAATCCATCAGACATAAATACAGACCATAACGTGACCGATCTGTAATCACGCATGTAGATGAATGCGAATGGAATAAAATATGCATGACATTACGGTTATTTTTTCTGAAAACTATATTTTAGATCAGATATTTTCAGATATCTTTTCTTATTTAACATTTATTATAATAATTTGTGTATTGTGGATTTATAACTTTTTCAAAGAATTACAACCTTCCGTCGTATGCTTAATTATTATATTTAAAAAATGAGAAGTTACTTGAATACTAAACAAAGACACCACTTGTTGCATACAAAGTTATTAATTAACTTTTTGATATTTATTAGGTTTGAATTTTAATTTACAAATTTAAATTCCCCCTCCCTTTTTTTTTTTCGCGACCCCGCGTTTATCTCTCCATTACATCTATTTTATCTCATACTGTACTTTTCTTTTCGCTGCTTCCATACCGTTATCTTCTAGTCAATCAGTTATAGCAGAATATACGTTGGTGTTGAATTCTCTAAATTCGTCCCTGCCTTTCTCGCTTTTCTACACTATATCTCTTATGCACCTCAAACTTAATTCTATTTTTCATTTCATCGTAGTAGATAAGTTCCATTATCTCTTCCATCAGGTCCGACCCTAGCGTTTTTGCCGCCGTAGGCAAACCTAAAAAATGCCGCCCCCAAAGCTTAAAAGCTTTTTTTAAAGGAAAATGACATATGAATTGAATTAAGACAATAATACTAATACAGATTTATGGAAAATTGTTTATTAAAAAAAAAAATATATATACGTTTTACACAAACTTAACTACTGTCCCACTAGGGTCAAGTGGGGTAATTGTAAACTAGGGGTAATTATGAACAGTGCTTAATATTATTAGAATTTTAAAATTGAATGGACCCGCACCTTTACGCCATTTGATACAACCCAGCCGGTAACGCACCGCACAATTTAGGTCCAATTCAACGGATTGAACGTGTGATGTTGCGAAAAATTTTGCGTGTTGTTTTTAACTTCGTAATTCGTTTCAGTAACATCACTTATATTTTACATTAAAGGCACTGAACGATAAGTTTCGAACTGTCTATTGTTTATAATGATAAATTTGTGACGTAAAGAAACTTATTTCTTTGACCTAAGTTCAAGGTTACTAATTTACTCGGTACAAACAATTGTTTACAATTACCCCAATGAAATGTACTTGTGGGGAAAATGTAAACGCTATCTTTGGATAAATAAAAAAATCATGTCTTTCTTTCCAGAAAAGAAAAAATATGCCCAACATGTAAGTAAAAAAAAAAACTGTAGAGTGATACACTCAAGACGATTTTATAAGTCCAGTCAATGACGTAAGAAACAAAAATTGCACTTATCGTCAGGCTTCATAAAAATATAATTCACTTGCATTGTTGTTCTCATTGCATTTTTCAACTGGAAAATCTCGTCTCCGAACAGCTTCCCGATCTAAACCAGCATTTCCAATTCCCTAACAAACTTTACTAGTAGATCAATTGGACATCGAATAAAGTGTTTACATTTACCCCATATATTTACACAATATAATTTTTCGATAGGGTAATTGTAAACAGTCCTCGAAAGTAACTCGTATGAAGGTAAAATTTGGAGAAAATTTTTAAAACAGTTGAAAATATATGGGTATTATTACAGTGGTCAACAATTACTCGTTAAACACAAAATATGAAATTTCAAATTACAGAATACAAAAAACGTTTACGTTTACCCCACTTGACTATAATATCTTAGTAAATGTTTCTTTAGATTATCGTCTTTGTTCATTTAATGATAGGCACAGCGGGCGGTGCACCCTCAAATTATTATTTTATAGACATTTCGTATCTACGAAAAGATGGTTTGAATTGTGTCTTGCCTTTGTGCCATTTTATCGGTGTGCAATTTGTGATCAATCTCATTGGCTTCAATTTAATTTTTTTAAGGGCAGAACTACTTTGAAAAAAAGTAAATATATTGTCGTGTTCTGAATGAAAATATCTAGGCCCTCACGGTTTAAAAAAGTACTGTATAACAACAGTAAACTTACAGCAGTTAATAAACGAAAAAATTTCAAAGTGCTCTATTTTAACTATTTTTTAATATAAATTCAAATTTGAACAGTGAGTTGCTAGAACAAAATAATATTGGTTGTTTCGTTCATGTAGTGACAATTTTTGCGTGTAAATTGACCATTTTGTAGCATAGCGCCGACCAAGCAAAGCCCCATAAGAGAGGAAACATCGGAAGAAAAAACGTGTTAGTTGGTTAACTACGTTGTTTACCAAAATAAAAACAGAATTACTTTTTTCATGAATGTGGGTGAAGGTATTAATTTTAAATGTTATGGAAGAAAAAAAATTAGAAAATATTATTTAAGAACGTGTTCGTAAGGAAATTGTTAATAGTGTAGAGACGACATCTCTTAGTCTGTTAGTTAACAGTTGTGTAACGCAGCGTTGTCAAATAGCGGGATATTACGAGATTACCATTTTTCAAAAGGTGTAAAGGGGCAATTTTTATAAAAATGGCAGATTTCAGGGGCAAATAATCGATTAGATTATTGAGCAAGACCACAAAATATACAAGAGTAGTCAGTCTCACAGTAGTAAGTCTAACAGTCTCTACTCTCTCTCTCTCTCTCTCTCTCAGAGTAGCTCTCTCTAGGCGATCGACAAACCACTAAATTCAATTTCCAACCGTTGGTAATGCTGCAAACAGTGTTGCCAAAATAGTGATAAACTATATCACTATGTGTATAGTGATTTTGTCCAACAGTTAGTGTCCAATTTTTGTTTTTTCAGATATGTCTGAATTTTAATGATTTAAATCTCCCGGTTTTTGTGTGATGTGGTTTTAGTACGAAAGCCGGTAATACTTCGAAGTATGTGATCGTTCCTATAGACCATATCTACATAAAACGAAAGTTCATAGTCCCCTTTAAACCAAATGGATAGGTTGCCTCGATTCCCATGGGCGCAAAGTTGTTAAATAACTTAATGTTTTTCTTAATTTTTCAAGTGCAATGCAATCGCGCGCGTTCCGGAAAACGTTTGTCTTGTGAAATTGGCGATTTTCGCGGCTGGAAAAAGGTCAAAATTGTATAGTTCGGAGACGGAAGACGCTTATTTTCGAAAGACACGGCGTCGGGACGGTTCGGTAGCGGCATTTCGCGACGAAAAAGTGGTATTTTCGACAGCGAAAGTGACAGATGTTCGAGGTATGCGGCAAATCGCGCGGTTGTACCATGCATTCGCCGCTCCTTTCGTCGATCGCATACCGATTGTTGTTGTACCCATACTATCGTGTCATTTTTCGAGTTTTCAGCGGTTCTTTGCGTGTCAATTCCAGCTTTAATTTGCAATTTTCGTCCGTGAAACCGTTCGGAATGCCAATTTCGTCCTCGAATTTTGCATTTCGAACGATTTGCCGAACTATACAATTTTGACCTTTTTCCAGCCGCGAAAATCGCCAATTTCACAAGACAAACGTTTTGCGGAACGCGCGCGATTGCATTGCACTTGAAAAATTAAGAAAAACATTTATTTAACAACTTTGCGCCCATGGGAATCGAGGCAACCTATCCATTTGGTTTAAAGGGGACTATGTCGTTTTGTGTGGATATGGTCCATAGGAACGATCACATACTTTGAAGTATTACCGGCTCTCGTACTATTTGATATAAATTTGATTTCGGCCGGCTTTGCAGAACAACGGTTGCGTCACAAGATCTTTGCGACGTACAGATTACTCCTGCCAGAGCTATCTGAGCGACCATGTCGTCCAGTTCATTATGAACTTTTAATATAAAATTCTTGTGTCGCTCTGATGGTGTCACTTGCAACAGTGAACGAATCATCGATAACTAACTAATATCGATTTCATGTGGTTTCAGCCCATATACAATGAAACAACTTACATTGACTTTTTGTACAGAAGTCTTTGATTACAAAGATACTGCAGGAGAATCATTACAAGAAATTAGTCATATTGGCCCTGGGGAAGCTTTCAACTTTCAGCTTTTTGAAATGAAGATGTAGATGAATTTGCAATTGCTAATGAATCAGAATGAAAAAAGCTATTCAGCATAATATGTGACCCGGTCTATGAAAAGGTGGCTTATGACTCAAAATCAAAATTTCGAAAAATTAGCTGTTAAAGATAAACAATGCATTTCGTCAGTTTCTTAGTAGTTTTTCTTTTGCATTATGAACAGTCATGCCCAAAAGGCAACCAAAAAATGCAAAAGAGCATAAATGAGATAAGTTCGTGTG
>JAFFZR010021930.1:0-14925 GCA_018397195.1 Lethrus apterus | reverse complement strand
TGTCACGGATTAATTGAACCCTTATGAAGGTATAAAAATGGTTGCATTCCTATTTTTATAATAGTTGAAAGTATTGTCTCTGCGAGGTATTTACTTTATTATATTTATATAAACACTATATTTAATATTGTAGGGTACGTTTTATTTTAAATAGCGAACAGTTTTGCATTTTAGCTATTATTGTGTAAAATGTCTTCTTCAAGTGATTCGGCTTTAACTGTTTCTTCAGTAACATCTTTCACATCATCATCAACAGAATCAAGTTCAGCTGAAAAGCTTTTAATAAGACGTCTCCGAGTTTTACGTGATAGAAATAATCTGTTTGAAGAATTTAACGATGTCGATTTTAAGAACCGTTTTCGGTTATCAAAATTATCGGTGAGAAGAGTCATAGGTAATAATATAGAACCTGCTAACGGAAAAAATAATCCAATTTCTGCCATTAATCAAGTTTCGGTAGCATTACACTTTTATGCAACAGGATATTTTCAAATAATTATCGGTGATACTTTTAATATTTCACAGTCCAGTGTTCATCGTATAGTTCGCAAATTAAACAATGAACTAGCTTCCAACTGTACTGGCCATCTTCATTTTCATGAGATACATTTGGATCATTATTTTCTATATACAAGTTGGATTAGTCGTGGGAAGTAGAAGGGCCCATTGCATTTTGTCGAACTGAGCAGCTCATTTGTTGGATACAAGAAGAATAATGTTTCAAGAGAACAAATGATTTGAAATAGTGTGTTAAGAAATCGCCTGTCTGGGGCTATGGAATTAAATTCGTTTTTTATAATATTTCATATATTATTTTTTGCTTTTGCACTTGAATTATCGTTTTTTTTATTTTCGACTATATGTAAATATTTTTCAACTATTCTAATTAATTCTAATTTCTCCTGTTCTAAATAATTTCTATATCTATTTCGTTTTTCCCTCATTTTTATATTTTTTTACCCGTTACACTAATGTAATGAATGTAGTCATGAATACCAAAATGAACTAGTTTATAGCATTCAGCACACCCTATGAATGGATAGTCTATACATATTTACTTAACCGAAGATTTAGTAACTGAAACGAAATAAAATCGAGAATGCGATGGTGAAACGCCAGTTTATTTTAATCTATAGATTTTATTTAATCGGTAGTTAGTAAACTAGAGATTTAACTGACGTTGGTGAATGCGGGCCTAAGTCGGTGATCGTATAAAACTTATTTTCCGAAAACACTGTCGGACACATTAACGCCAATTAAATTATTTTATTGATAGTTATTGAAGCAATGCTAGCATGAGCTTTCAAAATAATTTTGATAAAATATTTGCCATTGTTATTATTTCTGCCATTTTATTTTGTCCTTCACAAGTACAATCGGAGAAAATATAAACTAAGACGAATACAACTTATCAGTTTCTGCAGATACATAAAATTTTCTATGCTTTCACACGCATTCGTTACTCTTTCTACCTCTTCGACAAGTTGTTCGATCAATATTCTTTTCCACTTTATCTTATCTCCATTATCGTTTGTCGCGATATCTTTTGTTTTCATCTGCACTCCTGCCATTCGCCCAGAACTAATTAAAATTCTCAGGTTTGAATATTTGATGTTAACATGGTGCAAAGAGCTGCGCTTATCGATATCTCTATTCATTTAAATACGTTTATTTGAGAATATCTGGAGTCAAGACTGTAGCCTGTAGAGTCTAGATCAGTGGTTCTTAACCTTTTTAGTGATCGGCACCCTCTTGAATCTAAAAATAAGTTCTCGCACCCCCTGAAAAGTGTGTTTTTGCAAGATAATTTATTTATTGACAAATAAACATATACAATAGCTCAATTCTTAATACCTACGTTGTTGTTTATTCATAATAATACTTGAAGCCGGGCTCTTTTTTTGAAAGAGCCACGTGTAAGTTATCACTTGCATTTAATCGATTCCCGGCTTTAGTTTTTATATGCAAGTGATGAAAATCCCAGTTTCCATCGAAAATTTCCTTCCTTCCTTCGCTCCCCTGTAAATGCCTTCTCACACCCCCAGGGGTGCACGCACCCCGGGTTAAGAACCACTGGTCTAGATCTTATACTGCTCTATCGACAGAAATAAATCGCTAGATGATGAGAATGTAATTTATCCTAAATTGATACGTTCATTATACAAACATCACTTGCAATTTACTAGCCACATGTTACATTATTTTTAAGAACCTTGGGAGAGCTTGGATTTCAGGAAGGTGTGGAACAGATTTGGGAATCAATGAAAGTACTGTTTCCAAAGTAATTATGTTTCTGTAATCAGAAAACCGTTAACTCTTTTTATTTCTTAATAGCCGGCGTTTGTCTTTTATCGAAGAGAACTTAAAGTCCGAAAAAGAATAACAAACATTTGGACGCCCTGATGCCCGTCCTCCTCCTTCACTCCCATAATCACTCGTCCACAAATAAACCACACAAATCAGTAGTAGCAAAACTCTTATGGCGGACAACGTAAAAGTTGAGATTAGAAGCAAGCCGAAGACTTTACTCCAGACTGGAGATTTTAATTCTTATTGGAGCTTTTACTTTATGTAACTATAGAAAATGCTTTAAAGTATCTGATTTTGCTTTACGTACGAGCTGATGCTTTTTTTTATTCATACCCCACCGTACCCCATATCTTTAATAGCAAATTTATCATATCTATCAAGAGAAGAAAATCTATTTTACTGAACTTTGTTCTGATTTTTTTTATTGTATTTTTAAAACTTCTATTAATTGTATCCACCTAATTTGCATAAAATATTGCAAAGAATCGGTTGGATTATTCAAATTTGTAATTAATTAACTTCGACTTGACGCGGATTTATCGATATTTAATATATTTTTAAATAGTCTAGCGTGATTATTCGAAAGTGTATGCTAAATATATGCAAATATTTGTTCTTTAATATAGCAATTAATCAACATTAGCACTCTGGAAATGTCCAAATGACAGGCAGTATAGTAATCAATTATGAAATATTTGTGATACAAAAGTCCATAATTGATTCTAATCTAATCAATTTTTGTTTGATCAATACCCTAACTGTTACAATAATAAATTATTTAACATTATTATTAAGGAAGTGTTTTAAAAAATACATCACACACACTTAAAAGAATGAAAAATTTCCATGTTTAGCATAAAAAAGCCGTTTATTAAAATTATACATTGCTTTATATGTATATTTTCTAAAATCCATACCACACTTGCACGAAATTATATCTAATTATCTTGTAAATAAATCATCAACAGATAATTTTTATTACACGTAATAACGGAAACATGGAATGTATCGTTTCGGTTTTTACTGACGCATAAATAATGTCCTTTAGTTTTTAAATTATAGTTAATGTAACATTATTTTAGGACATTAACACCTAATTCATGTCATTACATGTTTGCGAAAAATTTATTGTTTGTGTAATGTTCTTATTGCACAAACAATAAATTTTAAAAAATCGAAAATATTACTAACGTCGCGCGTCGTTTAAAGGTGCTCGCACACTGAGGCGCGGCGAAGCGAGGGAATTTATTACGCCAGAGAAAAACGTACGTTATCAAATGGGAACCCGCACACTGATGCGCCGCGCGGAGATGTTTCCAGTGTTGCCAGGTGAAAAATAAAAAAGTTGCCAGATCGCAACCATATAAGTTGCCAGATTTTCACCAACAACGTTTTGGGGTAAATAAAAATGTGCAATGACGTAATGAGGTTGGATTCACTCCATAATTGTATGACCACAAAAAAAGGTCCCACCTTGCCCGGCTTTAATACAATACATGGACATTACGATATGCAATGGACCACATTAGTGCGACGTCAAAAACGAGCACGAAATTTAAACTGGAGTCATTCACATTTTGACCGTCTTAAAACTGACCCTTAAATAGGACAATTTTAAATCTGCTGTTATGTACTAATTATAAACATGTTAAGTACAAGATTGTTATATGAGCATTATTCAACTTCTAACTTTATATTTCATCATTTGTCTCCGTTTAAAATTTTGCCTGTAATTGTTATACACAAATTCAAAAAGCTACTGCATAATACATGCATATGAATTGGCATTACTGCATAGCCTTTCACCGAGGTTTTATGTATGTATATGGTTTCATGGTTATGTCTCATATGTGTCGTTGTTAGGATAATTAGGATAATGTGTTGTTGGTGTTTCATTTTAGTTATTTGAACGTTCTCTAAACAACACGCAATGAAATGAAATGAAACACGGAAAACACGAAGACAGAAAACAAAACCCCGAGAGAAGAAAATTACATGTATGCCAACTTAAAGACAGAGAAAAGCGCATCGCTTTGTAGAATTTAATTGAAACAATTATTTGAACATTTTAAAGCGATATAATCTTAAATGTTGAATAATACTCATATTGTATTTTACATGTTTATAAGTGCATATCAGCAGATTCAAAATTGTCTTATTTAATTTGACACCTATTTATATGTACCATAAGGGTCGGTTTTAAGAGGTCAAAATGTGAATGACTCCAGTTTAAATTTCGTGCTCTTTTTTGACGTCATCACTAATGCGGTCCATTAATATTATTTGACTCATGCAGTACCAAGATCAAAAAAAAGTCCCAAGTCCTGAAATAAACCTCTGTAATTTAAATTCAACACATATATACATACATTATATTATTAACTAAAATAAAACATTTAAAAAAGCTAAGCAATTCTTGGGTTCGAAAAATCACCAGAAACAGGACATTTTATAAAAGTTTTCACCAAATCACCAAATGAGGCCTAAAATCACCAAATCTGGTGATAATTCACCAGACCTGGCAACACTGGATGTTTCCAGAGTAATCAAGCGACGGATCTTCGCGCCGCTTCGCCTCGCCTCGCCTCAGTATGCGGTACGTAGAGACGGGAAGAGCCAAATTTTTAGGTTTTCGTTGCTTATCGGACACTTTCGTTTTCCGATGAGAAGCTGGTAGGCTAAGTTTGTACAGTTTAGCATAGTGTAATTTTATTGTAATTTTTCTTTTGTAATTTCATATTTTTGTTCCTTTTATCTTAGTCTATTATTTGCATATATTTTTTGTTTCTTTTATCTGTTCGAACATGTATTGTACCAATGTAATTTGCAACATTCATTGTCTAGCGGATCTTAAAGTTTGATTGATTGGATATTGGACGATAACTACCGATGTATTACTTTTTTGATAACGAGAAGTACTTTTGCTATGGTTGGCAACACTAAAGGATTGTGCCCGGACTTTACCGGATTTGCCGGGTTTTGTCCGAAAATCCCGGACTTTGCCCGGAGTATCCCCGCATTTGGTCGGAGTTCCCCGGACTTCACCCGGAGTTCCCCGGATTTTGCCCAGAGTTCCCGGAATCTTGCCCGGAGTTTTCCGGATTTACCCGGATTATTCGGGATTGCCTGGAGCAACGGTGGGTAACCCCCGGCCCGCGAAAAGTTTCTATCCGGCCCACGAGATCTTCAGAAGAAATTATAAATAAATATTTTTCATTGTAATTCTTTTAGTTTGAATTGATTATAAACGCACCTAGCAACTAACTTTAACACTTTTTTTTATTCATTTCATATTTGCAGACTAAAAAATTATAGGTCACAAGAAGGTTTATTCTTGTGACCTACTACGGCCCGCGGAAAAAATGTAAAATGTATTTTGGCCCATGTTATAAAAAAGATATTTTAATCAGATAGAGCAGTTTTGCAAACCGTGGACAAGAGAATTTCTTTAAAAACGGTTTAAAAAATTATTATAGTAATTAGCATTAACCAATATTTTTGGAAAAATCTGGTATAATAAGTAGTTATACGAAGAGTATACTTTCTAATGTTCATATAAGTAAACATTAACCACATTAGCAGCTTTATTACAATTTAAAAGTCTCAAATATTTAAATTTAAAATGAAATTTATATCGCATGTAATTATCAATTTTAAAGCGTACGATTAATCTTGTCAACAAAATACATTTTTTCTGTAAATTTCTTTTACGAAAAATAATGGACGAGATCGTAGATTATAAAATCAATAAAGTGTATTACATAAATAAGAATTGAGTAAGAGATTGTGGGGCGTTAATGCTTTAATATATTTACCTAACAATATATCTTATAAAATGATAAATAATATTATTATGTACAATATTGTGGATAGGCACAAAAATTAATTCTCATTTTGTAGCTACATGTAAGATCGCGTGATGAAATTAAATAAAGTTTTGGAAACAAGAACCTTAAAAAAACATTTAATAATACAAAGTAAATAATTCATGAAGCTTTTAATACTTATAAAACAAAGCAAAACCAATGTTGAGATTGAAAGATAGCTTTTATAGGCTATAAATGAAATTTACCCATATTCTATGCAATTTTGTTTAAAGCCTGGATGCTACGGAATTATGATTTGATTTACTGCATTTAGTAAATTCACCGATTTATAAACCGTTGCCATCATAGTTTTATCAAAATTTACTGAAGTTCTGATGGATTTATGTTGCAAGGCAATAATTTATATGCGGTGCATTCAGAACTACCTTATTGTAAACTTGTCGAAGTTTTGCATGGCAAAATTGATATATACTTTACAAATATACATTAATAGTATTTCATAAATAGAAATGTTACTAAATTCTCTAGGTTAAGTATTTATTACACAATAAAATCAAAAGTGAATATAATTGTCTGATTAGTCACATTTCAGTTTTGAAAAGAATTGATTTTCGTTTAAACCCAAAACAAACAAGGAAAAGCAACCACAAACGAAAATCTAAAAGAAAACTAACAAATAAATTGAAATTGACACGAGATTTTACACTGCGGGTTTCTTTTCTCGCCAAAAATTGAACATTGAAATATTGAACTTTTCTCAAACATTTTTGAATGCTCAGTAATTATATCTATTTTGTGAAAAAAAAAATAAATGATTTTAACATATGCATAGATAAAAAAATTCGTAAAAACTTGTAATTTGTAATTTTAATATAAAATTATGTACAGTTTTCAAAATAAAATTTATATGGATTATTTAAAAAAATTTAGTTCCAAAAATTAACCGTTTTGTTAGTTTCAATTTATTTGCTTTTATCCACTAAAATATTTACAAATATTCTATAAATTTCTTTAAAAAAATCGATTACCGCAACCGTAATAAAAATCATTAAATAATAGCAGCTTTCTCTTAACTAACTAATAAAAGCACATTCGTAGAAGAAAACATGCTGTACATTTCTTTGTTTTACATGCACATAAACAATTTATTTGTGTTTCAGAACAGCACACAGAAAGGATTTTGTTACACGTGTTAGAGGTTTAGAAGTAAGAAAATGTAAACATCCCATCGTGCCTTACACGTCATGGTTAAAGCTTGGTAAATACGTCTGCAGACAGCGTTTACATACAATCCATTTCGAGTATAAATGGCGGAATAAGAAGCGTGTACGCAAGTCGTTGGTTTTATTTTCCTTAAATTGAATTATATAAATTCCGACAAGAAAATAGAAAGGTAGATACTAAATAAAAAGGTTTAATTTACTATTTTCTGTATTTAGTTTAAACGGTCTCAGTTAAAAAAAATTCTTTCATCCGTTGAATTGCCGAGTCAGAACATATATATATAGGTTGTATCCGAATAAGGAAAATAATTTTATCAGTTTTATCAATTGGCCTTAAAAGTGAAAGGTAAGGATGTCGTCGGATATTGGTAGCTGGAAAAAGATTTAGAGGAAAAAGTAATGAATAACGGGAAATGGCAGAATATCATGCATAATTCTATATAACAACAATAATTAGCTCGTAAGAGTGTGCATTATTTAAAAAAAGAGTTGGTTAACGTTGAGAAAAGAAAGGAATTTAAAAAGGCGTGAGAATAGATGCGAAAATTTGAAGTGCCTGGATGTTCAAGAAAATAAATAATATGAAAGGCAGTTCATAATGAAATTAACACATTATCCGATTTTTGATTGAAACTTTTTATTTAAGGTATAGGTAATTAACAGCATTCACAGTTCCTGTTATTATGATATTAAACGAGGAATTACGTCCAAACACATATCAGAATTATATGAATGTGTCCAACAGATATGTAAACAAAAGGTAATAACCAGGGATTACAGACAGCATTATCAGATTAGGTAAAATGCCCGATGTTACGTTACCACTAAATTTACGTTAGATTACGTATATGAAATGATAACGTAAGGATAAGCTTCGATTTCTTTTTGAAAAAATATTCCGTTTAATAGGAAAATACCAACAATAAAATTTCATTTTTTTTTTAGTTTTTTTTAAATATCTTCTGACGGGTTTGACATTTTGAACTTTTTCCAACAGATGTTAAATCCATATAATACTGCAAACCATTGCCCTTTAACCAAATCTCCATACGTGTATACTGATCCGCAATTATATTAATCCGCAACAGGTCCTATCATTCCCGGATCATTTGCCCAAACAATTATCATTATCAATTAATGCAACAAGTACATGTTTATTACAATCGCTAAGAACTTTTGATATGTAAATAAGCTTAAATTACGTGCTATTATCAAAATCAGTAGATATAATGACGTATTAATCTAAGATGACTTGATTCAAATATTTGAAAATACGTTTTTCACGCAAAAATTGCAAATGAATCTAACAATTTCAACGCATGGAAACGTACTCTGCTCGATTTAAAATTTCATGAGTTTAACCAACCATTTCGCACTGATTACTGTGGGCACGACTGAATATTCAATTGAAATCCACTAATCTAATGCTAGTCACACCAGATCGTGCTAAAGCGCGGACTCGTAGGATAACATTTTGAAATACCGCATAAGAGCATCTGATCGCATTACGAGCATTATGTTCATACTTAATTTACAGTTGAATCAAATTTAGTTAGTAGTTCGATTCGAAACTCGCGTTGATGTCTTAGTTTTGAATTATTAATTTATTAATAATTATTAACATGAAAAAATATGACCCATGGCGCTTAAGAAGAAAAATATGCTTCTGTTCAAGTTCAATTGATATTTGGCAATGTTAAAATGTAGTTACATTTATTGGTTTAGAAAGAATGCTCTCCTCGATTATTATTATTATTATACAGTGTGGTGATAAAGTTTGGAACAAAATTCATAAAAGCGTTTTATAATGTTTTTAAGAAAATCGCTCGGACAGGTCAATTTTTGTTTTTAAAATGCCGTCTTCTGACGTTAATTTTTTTGGAATGACGTCATTTGTTTTTGCACAATGTCATCATCATAATTTTTTTTAAATGACAACCCCCACTTTTTTCTTCTGTTTTTAATAGACCTTCTTACTACTTAAACGGTGATGTAAAATTTATGTATCTAAGACGAAGAGTGAAGCTTTAAGGTAAATAACATTTTTTCTTCAAAAAATTAAAATTTTTGTTTAAAACAAAAATTTAAATGTGTCGTTTATTCAAAAAAAAAAAATTTTATCATCACCGTTTAAGTAGTAAGAAGGTCTATTAAAAACAGAAGAAAAAAGTGACGTCATTCCAAAAAAATTAACGTCAGAAGACGGCATTTCAAAAACAAAAATTGACTTGTCCGAGCGATTTTCTTAAAAACATTATAGAACGCTTTTATGAATATTGTTTCAAACTTTATCACCACACTGCTTAATATGAATGAAGCATAAATGGTGCATGAAGCATGAATGAAGATAACCACGAAATATCTTTGTTTGATTGATAACAACATAAATCCTATGCTAATATTGTGAAGCTGTTTTGCACGGTGTATAATTCTATATAGAAGTAGTTGTATTACTTTTTATACTGAGTGATCATAACCACTATTCACGAAATTCTATAGCCAACGGAGTATAATACTCTCTCGTTACCTCCTTTTTCTCCAAAATATTCTTTCAAACAGCATACCTCCCCGCAATCTAAATGACAGTATTGCTTGCAGTATGATTAAAAGTAATAATTCTCGTAATACATACATACAGTCAGGACATAAAGTAAGGAATATTTAAAAAATAAGCGAACTCAACCGGTTTTATAAAAAACGCTGAAACAGGTCGATTTTAGATTTTAAAAATACACATTAATACATGCGATTCACCTTCCAACTTTCATTTGTTTTGTAGTTATGACGTCATCACTAAAAAACATAAATGACAACATATAATTTTTTAGTGAAATCCGATAGTGATTTTTCTAACCTTTATGATCGTGCAAAAAAATCATAAGGTTGCACTAAAAAAAATCTGAGAAAAATCGATCTGAAAATTTAATGTTGGATGGGATCAAAATATGGAATATTAAAAAAAAAGCGAATTCAACCAGTTTTTTAAAAAACGCTGAAATAGGTCGATTTTATTTTTTTAAAAATACACATTAAAATGTGCGATTCACCTTCCGACTTTCATTTGTTTTGTAGTTATGGCGTCATCACAAAAAAATTTAAATGACGACATACATTTTTTAGTGAAATCTGATAGTGATTTTTCTAACCATTATGATCGTGCAAAAAAATCATAAGGTTGCATAAAAAAAATCTGAGAAAAATCAACCTGAACATTATTATTAGTAGTATTATCATGTTATCATGTTATCACTACAAAGGTTTTAAGATAAAAACGAAAGTTACTTCAACAAGAAAGTTACGTACCGTTCATTGTCTGAATTATTTGTTGGATAATATCAGATCAATTTTTTGCACAATTTTTTTAGTGCAACCTTATGATTTCTTTGCACGGTCATAAAGGGTAGAAAAATCATTCTCGGATTGCACTAAAAAAAATTTATGTTGTCATTTAAATTTGTTGACGTCATAACTACAAAACAAAAGAAAGTCGTAAGGTGAATCGCACATATTAATATGTATTTTTAAAATCAAAAATCGACCTGTTTCAGCGTTTTTTAAAAAACCGGCTGAGTTCGCTTATTTTTTAAATATTCCTTACTATATATCCTCACTGTATATATTTTATGTTCTGTTAAGTACAAAAATTCTACGATAGGTTTACTTACTGGAATCGTAAATTTTTAAATAGTAAATTAACACTATGTTTGACTTCGTTTTTGCACTGATTGGCGTTTTAAGTAAACGTAAAATTTTATTTAATGAAACATAAAACCGAAATTAATTCATACTATAAACGTAGCTGTTTAGTTAACTTTAATCTTGCAATAAAAACGTCTAGTCCGTAACATTTGTGCTTTATCGATTTCAATTCAGCTATGAATCACCGTAATCTAGAAAGCTTCTTCGGCCATTCCCATCGTCTATCTGCGAGTTACTGTATTGAAAGGCAGATTACGACTAAATAATCGCTTTTAAATCGCAATATGTAAGCAATATATTTAAATCAAATAGCACAAAATGCGACTTTGAGATGCAAAATGAAAAAGTTGAATATGAAAAACTAAAGAAGAAGATTTTGTAACCAAAAGTTTTGAAATATCACAAATTTTATATTTCGAAAATACAGTTTTAACATTTCAAACATATTCCGTTTCCACATAGCAATATATTCTTCTAAAGGACTTTCATGGTTTTATTTTTCGGGTTTTTAATTAAAACTAAATATACACTTAGGATTTTAGATTTTCGCAGCAGAAATTATCCTTCATCACACTACGGGCTTTCATTTGTCTTTAAACTATTAACAAGTTCCCAAATGCAGAGGCGTAGCGAGCGCCCGGGGCACAATACCTTTTTAGCGCCCCCCCCCCATTCGAAAACTATATAATATTAATATATGTAAATGGCGCCCCTTTGTTAGTAGCGCCCGGGGCATGATGCCCCCCCTTTCCCACCCCTCGCTACGCCTACGCCTACGCCCAAATGTTAAGGTAGCAAGCACGTATTCACTCTATTGACAATTCGCCACCAGTAGGGAAGGAAAGTGGGTTTATTTCCTGTAGGTAAGACTATATAATTATTGTTATTTATTTTACAAATATTATCCCTTTTTTAGGTGCCCCACCCCTTGTATGAGAAGGATATTATTGAACTAGATGAAAATTATTATTCTAATATTTACTTAATAACTAGATATTTAAATTTTATTTTCAATTATTTTTTTAAAATAACACAGCAATAAGAGGTTGCCTGGTAATTCTGACGAGAATTCGACAGTGTTAGCCAAATGATTTCATTAAGACACAAGTACCATCTTAAATGAGGAGCTATAAATGTTATACCACATCTGTGATATTCTGTGTCTCATAATTTATCAGCGTCATCATATTCGTTATTTACTTTAACATGAATTGCAGACAAACCAAGTACTTTTAAATATTAACGAATGCAACTTCGTAATATTCACTTGTAAAACTATTCAATTTCTTTCCGTCATACATAATTGATGGGCTTCAAAATACCTAATATATGAAAATCATCTTTATGAGAATATTTAATGGCTTTTCTTCAAGTTCTTCTTGTTTGTGAGGCTGATGGATTGGAATTATGGATTCTCTTAGAAATAAATTAGTCTTTAGCTTCTGGCAGACACCTATACGGAAAAAGATTTCTCTGTGAACTACATAAAAATTACATCGACTTTTTTAAGCTTTTGTGTCTTCTTTCAAATCCCCCGTGCTTTATCTGCAAACAAAGCCACGTTTCGCTGCTACGGTCGTGAAATTTCTACTAAGAACATCATTGTCGGAGATGTAGTTTTTTATGTACAATAAAAAAAAACAGATAATAATGAAATATAAAGCAACAATAATGATTTGGAAAATAAATAACTAAAGGAATTAATTGGACGCCGTCAAGTTCCAACATGGCTTGGAGTCAATACATTGCGGCAAGGATTTGTCCTTACGAAATAACATAAATTATTTAACAACAATAATGATGATTATTATTACCCTCAAATTAATTATTATAATAATTAAATAATGTAAAGGTAGACCTACCCAAAAGTATTACGAAAAATATTTTTTACGACTTGGGAACCAAAATTGAATTCATGCAATTAAGAAATACTCAAGAAATGAATGTCAAATTTCTAAATCCATCTTCATGAAATCAGAGGGATTCAAACATTGCGTTAAAAGAACTGCATTTCGTGTTAAACAAAAACATTTCTTTTATAATTACGTTAGTAATTAACAGTTAGTAATTAGTAATTAATAGAGAAATTATTTATCAATGACGTATTTGATTTATTTTACATTCCATTTCAGATAAAGTTTTATTTGCTTATTAATACGTAGTTCTGGCTAATTTTCTCACACATTTTTAATTTTAATAATTAAGTGAGTGTGCAATAATAAATGCAATAATAAATGTCATAAAAAAGACAAAATGTTTTTTAAATTTTCGTTGCATTCAATAATGGTTAGGGCAGCAAATAACGACGGGCGTTGCTGCAGTTCCTCGATGGTGGGTAATTTCCATAACTAGTCTGTGTCATATTCTCGACGCCCAAGGCGTCCACTTAAATCTGTGACGTCAAGACGTCGCCTGCAACACCCAACATGCATCTTTTTAATCATCGTCTCGGTCACAGTTAACAAGCTTGTATAGTTTTCACAACGACTCGACTTTTCCCGTTGTTTTGGGAAGTTAATGTGCGAATTAAGAATGTAGAAGACGTGAATAATGACGTGTAGGAAAAATGGTTTCAAGGAAATTACATTTTTTGTTTTAAATTTAAAATAATGTAATTAATTTAAAATTGAAAAGTAGACAGAGGACGTTTATCACTTTTATAGATTCTCTCACTAAATTTAAACGAGCCAAAAGTTAATTATTAATTATCAATGTTTAAAATAACATATAGGAAAATGTTTATCAAAAGATCATAAAAGTGTAATTTTTGCAAAAATTATTTCTATAACCAAGTTAGTGTTTGTTGTTAATGAACCGTAAAAGCTCTAGGCGAATTCTGCACACGAACAACAACTTAACATTAATCAGTTTTCGTCAGTTTGCATGTTTATTATAAAAATATTTTCATTCTTGAACTTCAAAGTGAACATACCTATATTTGTGGGTCATTTTTTATTACATTTAAAGTATCTTTATTGGTTGGAGCCTCAAGTATAAAAAGTATTTTAAAAAAACTTCTAAATATTACATCACTTTCTCAAATTCATTTTGAGATTACGTAGCCAAGTATTTAATCATTTTCTTTAATATTCCATTTCTCGTTTCCTTTCGTTGTGGCGATGAATTATGCGAAGATATAACGATGTTAACAGCGCATATAAATGTTTAATTCTTTCATCAAGTTGGCACTGCCGCCGTCCCTCATAATGGTGAAGGTATTTCCGGCTCCGAGTTCCGGCATTCGTAATCTCGGGACCTTTATGAGGCGAGTCTTATGATCTCAGGATTTCAGCCAGCCTTTTCCGGAATCACGCTATGTACGTGCTAATGTAATTACGGTAATAGTACTCCAACATAAAACCTTCATCCTCCCTTTCAGCCGATATTGCGTTTATATTTCAAAAGAGATGGACACTTTGCATTTGCATCACCGTTTATGAAGGATTTCTTTAGTGAAATGTAGTAAAACTGGTAGTTAAAATAATTTACATATATATATTTCACGTAATGTCGCAAACATGGAAGATAATCTATGCAAAGACTACACCTCTCTATATTGAGTTAAAGATTAGTCGTGACGTGCTGTAAACTGCGCGAAATCGAAAGCTTTTTGAAAAGCGCAAACTCTTTCACACAAATGGCTGACAGCACATGTCGTGGTACGATGTTTGCAAAAATCATATTTTATACTTCCAAATACGCAATCTGGATTCAGACCTGGCTATAGTTGCTCAACTGCTCTAACTCATATTATTGATGACATAATTAAGGGTACTGATAATAACAAATTAACATTACTTGTGTTACTTGATTATTCCAAAGCCTTTGATACCATCAATCATGAAATTCTTTTGGCCGCTTTACAC
>JAFFZR010021929.1:0-15179 GCA_018397195.1 Lethrus apterus | reverse complement strand
TATACCCCTCTCTAAATTGTACTTTTAGGGTATGTTACTTTCCCTTTAAGGTAAAATGCTAGTCTACTACGATTTAAAATAAACAGCAAAATTGAAGAAGTCGTATTAGGGAGTCCAAAAAATGGGAGTAATAATCTCACAAGTTTGCTATGATTTGTTATTTTACTCTTTTAATTCGATACAATAACAAAAAACGATGCTTAATTACTTAAATAACCGTATTTTCAACTAAATCGCAATTAGCATGTGTACATGTGTACATTTGGACATTTTTTGAGATTTTCAATTTTGTTTGTTTTTAATGAAATTTTGGATTTAGCTTATTTGAACGATTCTAAACAACTTTTATTAAGAAGTTTTTTTTGATAAAAAAATCCCTAATGCGACTTCTTCAATTTTGCTGTTTATTTTAAATCGTAGTAGACTAGCATTTTACATTTTACCGTGAAGGGAAAGTAACATACCCTAAAAGTACAATTTAGTGAGGGGTATAATCAGGAAAAAGAAATTTTTTAAAACGATAATATATAAAAAAAATACAGGGGTGGTGCCGTCTAAAATGCGACACACTATATAAAGAAGTTGGCCGCCCCTGCTATACAGGATCACTTTGAAATAGGACCCAATATTTTAATAAAAATCCAAATCCGCAAAAACGACAGTTCTATCTTCAGTTTCAATTTTTGCAATTTTGCTATTTCAGAATCATCTTGTATTTTAATCTGGTTTACCAATTCCTATGACAAATTAAAGCATTTGTTGAAAAATTAGAAGAGTAGCTGGTTGTAAAGTTAAAACAGAAAAGAAGCGACTACGTTAAGAAAAAAAATCATATAAAAGAAGAACGAGCAAAAAATACAACATAAGAAAGGATGGATGAATAAATGAAGAGACGAAGTTTGTTATTTAAAAAGAAAATTCCATTTTTGTTTTCTTTTAATTTTCCTTGGTATGTCTTAAACCTATTTCAAAAAACACCTCGATGGAAAAAGGTGCACGGACGAAACATTTAAAAGGAAATAATTGAAAAGTTAGAAAATTGGGCTGGTACGATTTGGAAATAACTAAAGTTCATGTTCAGCTCAATTTTTCTCAGAATTTGTTGTGTGCAACCTTATGATTTATTTGGTCATAAAGGGAAGAAAAATCACTATCGGATTCCTTTACAAAAAAATCTACATTGTCATTTAACATTTTTTGTGATAACGTCATAAATACAAAACAAATGAAAGTCGATTCACCGCACATGTAAATGTTTATTTTAAAAAAATAATATCGTCCTGTTTCAGCGTTTTTAAAAAGGCGGTTAAATTCGTTTTTTTTTAAATATTCTTTAATCCCATCCTGTATAAACATAAAAAATTAATAAACGCTTAATAAAAATTTGAATGTTTTCAAAAGCTGTACTGCACTGATGAGTAGCGAAATTCGCAGTCGAAAGAATACATTTTGTTTGAGACTCTTAAACCATCCTTAATTATTTTTTTTTCATGAAGACACCTTCTATTCTACGAGATTGCAGGTTTGCAAATCCCACATTATCGCCTTAAAAAGATTTTGCAACGCAGACAGTCATTAGAATGCCATTCATTGAGGAATACATTAAAGCCCTTTTATAAGAAGCACCACGTTGCGAAAAGTCTTACGACTCATTGATGAAATCCGTCCTTCTATCGTGGCGAAAGTCACTCCTTTATTAAATTGCGACGGATTGGATTATTTTCAAACGGTTACATTAAATTATCTACATTAGATAATAAAGTGCCATGGAAACTAAATCAAAATAAAAAATGTTTCAAAACGTTAAGTTTTGTTCGTTGTATAGATACAACCAAACACCCTGTATAGTTGACAATATTTTTAAATTAGGTAGCGGTTAATTGCAAACATATTTTAAAATTTTTTCTATTTTTAATGTTAACAAAGCTCTTTAAGAATGGCTACGTCTTTATATACAGGATGAACAAGATCGACGAGTTCAAGATAATTGGTGTTATAGTCAATATCTTGAATTCTTTCATAGCGAGTTTTCGTTATCTTTTTTTTTTTAAATTTGGTTTTAGACTAATTTGCATTGATCGCTCAAAGCAGCCGTACTGACGACGGGTTTATCGCCCAGAAACTAACGTTAGTCTGCGGAGGTGACCGTTTAATGCAATGTCGATCGTGTGTATCAAATTTTTTAGAATAAAAATCAAAAATCGTGTATGTACAAATATATTAATATAAATAAAGTACATAAGAGTACACCTATATACACACAAGTTTTTCTTAAAAAATAAATAATCTGAACGTGTGAATAAATAAAAATCTTATCATTGTTTTCATGGCGTAGGTCGTCATAGTCGATTGTCTTAAACTAAATTTTAGACATATATATACATATTGTATTTGAGCTTATGAAAAGTGAATGTGTTAGAATGTGAAAACACTTAAAAATAAAAAGCGTAACTGTTTATAAATCCCTGATTTTTGTTTGTGGCTCGATGGAGGTTCTTCAGCTGCAGAAATCTCTGATCAGGGAATTATCTTTTTGAATGGTGTGAAGTTTAAGCGTTTAGTAGGGTCCTTGGCTTCGATATCCATTTCCGTTCGGTCCGCTTGGGTAGCCTGCACCTTCTGTTTATGAGAAAAAAATTAATTCCGTTTTATTGCTTACCAATTTACCAATCCAAAGGCGAGTTAGAACAAATTAAATTTTGTATTTGGTATTGCAGAAAACTCAAAATTAAAACTAACTAATTTTCTGTTGACAAAGACTTTTTTCAACAATCCGTGGAACACAAAAAGAATTACACGAGTTTCGTAGTTTAAAGCAAAAAATGACACGAAATCAAGAAATTTTGTAACTAATTGAAATTTAGAATTATAGGTTTGTTATTTTCTCAATTGGAACTATTGGTTTCAAATGTTTTCCATTGTTATATTTAATGATTGATGTTCACCTTTAGCCGTAAAATGAACGTTTCCGTCACAAAAGAAATATTTTTATGGTTAAAATGGCCCTTCGTCTTTGAAATCAACTTTAAACCAAAGTTAAGTCGAAGCAAAACAAAGTTAAAAAAAAAAATCTGAATACCTTCGTAATTGATCTCTGGTTTATATCCTTCAGAATCGGCCTGATACGTTACAATTTGCTTTCTACCGTCCGGAAGAAGAACGTTGTACTCGCCTGTGGCCACATCACCGTCTCTTTCTTCTCTGTGGCCGAAATCAAGGCCCGCTTCGTTGTCGGTTACTTGGTATTCGAATTGGTATTTTGCTGGCTGTAAAATATATGACAATAGACAAGCGACAGTAAAAAAAAAAAAAAAAAAATCGATTTTTATTTTGTGTGTGTACGTGTGTTCTTACTTGTTCTTCTTCAGGTGCGCCATACACTGGTCGTGGTCTTCCGTTTCCGTTTGGTGGTCCGTAAGTGTTGTCGGGATAACCGTTGCCGTTTCCATTGTGACCGTTTCCGTTACCATTGTGACCGTTTCCGTTACCGTTTCTATATCCATTTCTGTTTCCATTTCCATTTCCGTTGCCGTTTCCGTTAGCGCGGCCGTTTCCATTTCCGTTAGCGCGGCCGTTTCCATTTCCGTTTCCGTTTGGTGGTCCATATGCGTTGCTTGGTGGTCCGTATGTGTTGGTTGGCGGTCCGTATGTGTTGCTTGGTGGATATCCATTTCCGTTTCCATTGCTATTTGGTGATTCGTAGGTTCTTCCATTACCATTGCCGTTAACATGGCCATTGTCGTTACCATTGCCGTTACCATTGCCATTTCCGTTGCCATGGCCATTACCATTCCCATTTCCTCTTTCATGGCCGTTACCATTCCCATTTCCGTTATCATGGCCGTTACCATTCCCATTTCCATTGACATAACCGTTATCATTAGCATATCCATTACCATGACCGTTACCGTTACCATTTACGTTGCCGTTACCATTGCCTATACGCAATGGTGAAGTTAATAATTTGTCCTATTATAATTTTTTTGACAGCTAATTTAATGGAACAAGTTGCAGGTGTATGATGTTTCTATTTATAATATGATTTAATGGAAGAAAAAAATGTCGCTTAGTAATATAATTATGGTGAACAAATTGTGCCAACCTCATTAATAAAATTATTAAACCTTACTACAACTTCCCATGTAAACTGATTAAAACAAAATAAGTCTCACTGGAATTATCAAAGTTAAGGGAGGATTGCTAAAAATTAAAACTAAACTATGGGAAAGGCTCATTTCTGTGGGAAAGACGATGTTTACCGTCTGAAAAATTAAGAGAAATGTGAAGACCTATCTTTTCCATTTTGGGACCTTTTTTTAAATTAATTAATTACGGAGAGACAGAGGGAGAAAGAGAGAGAGAGAGAGAGAGAGAGAGTCGAAGATGTCGCTAATTTAAGATTTCAAAATTTTCAGTTACTTGAAGAATTCAAGACGCATTCTATACCAAATAAAAATTTTATTGGACGATAGCCTGAATCAGTAGAAAGATTTTAACAATTATGCTAAACTGGAAAATGTGGGCTTATAGGCAATTTTTGTCTAGATAATGTTTGCCAAATGGGGATTTAAACTGGAGAAGAACTCTCTGGAATTATAAAAAATTACATATTTGCAAAAAAGAAAAAATAATAAACAATGAAAATTGGGCATATTTTGATTGAAAATACATACGATGTTTTCCTGATTTGGGGGCGAAAATAAAGGTAAGAAATTTTAGAAATGACCTGTCGACAGTGAGTTTGTCTATGGACCTCAATCCATTGCCATAAACTTCCTTTATGGTTCCCCATACTGGTTTCTCAAGCAAAATCCATGACAGAGGAAATTGGTTACATTTACGAGTTTTGAGTGCTAGATTACCCATATGTAGACGTTTTACAAAAGCCCATGAAGAATATTTTTCTCTGAACTAAAGAGGCTATCTCTTTCCAACGGGTCCATAAAAGCCTTTTTGGACCGACTAAACAGATTAATTGATCTTGCCCGAAATGTATAACAAACTAGAGTTTTAAAGATTTCATCTTTTTCAAGTAAAAAAAACCTTCTTTTTCAAGTAGATGATATTGGTTTTTCCTTCGCTAATCAGAAAAACCTAGAAAATTCCAAAATTGGGTTGGTTGGCATATAGATGGAGTGGATTCGTTTAGCTTGGGCTTGTGTTTTAATGAGTTTGGGTAAATTTTATTGATTTGATTTTAGATTGAGGTTAGGGTTGGGCTTGGGGTTTGGGTTTGCGCTAGTTTTATTGAATGGTTTTAAGTTATTTTATTACCCAAAACTTAGGTTAGCTTTGGCATTCGTTAGAGTGAAGTGCATTTTGAATTAGTGCTACTAAAATAGTAAAATCATGTCCAAATATTGTCAAAGGATTCGGTGACGAAATTTTGCAATTATAAGATATACATTTCGTAATATATCTGTGGTTTCTGACCACAAATAAATAAGTTTTGAGCAAAAATAATGGGCAAAATTTAAAAAAAAAAAAAACGAATTTCAAACTTGTGAAAAAACGACATAAAACATAAACATGCATACCATTACCGGGTGGAAGGTAACTAGATCCGGGTTTTTGGTCGCTATCGGTCCTTCTTCCGTTATTTCCATTACCGTGACCTTTAATCGGTGCACCGTATGTGGAGGATGGTGGCCCGTAAGTGGAACTAGGATGCCCGTTACCGTTACCGTTTGGTGCACCATAGATTGAAGTTGGAGCCCCGTTACTGTAACCGTTTCCATTTTGTCTGGACGCCCCGTTACCGTTCCCATTTTGTTTAAACCCATTACCATTACCATTACCATTTTGTCCCGGGGCTCCGTACATCGGGCTTGGTTTACCGTTATATCCGTTACCGTTTACGCGCCCACCATTTCCGTTTCGATGCCCATTTCCATTCCCGTTAGTATAACCGTTTCCGTTACCGCCACCATTACCAACCGGTGCACCGTAAGTGGTAGCAGGTCTTTGATTACCGTTACCGTTGCCACCACCATTTCCTAACGGTGTACCCGGTTGAAAGCCTGGCGGACCGTACGACTGGCTAGGACCATCTGAGGGATGTTAATTTAGTCTTTTTAGTTACAAGATTTTCTATGAGTCATTGAGTCAGTGGGTTACCTTTTGGAGCGGTTACTTACCGTTCGGCGGCAGATAGACAGGGGGTTCGCTACGGACAATCGTCACGACGCATATCGTCGCAAATAATAAGCACTGTAATTAAAATCGTTAAAATATTGTTGTTAAGAATATCGATTTTTGGTTTTTAGCAAATTGAGTTCTAAAATTTTGAATTTATTTTGTCTAAAATTGAAATTTTATTTTAAAATTTTCGATGCTGACAAGTTGTTTGATTGAGCTTCAAATTGTATAAAAATAAATTCTAGTTTATGCTTCAAATTGTATCCAATGACAATTCTTGTCTATCTTCTCATTTGTACTATGATTTTGCTACATGATTTTATAAACAATATTTACGAAGCAAATTTATTTCTGATTTTGTGGAATTCTAGTTGGCGCCTGCTGACAATTGAGTTTGTTAAAATTGAGAATTTATTTATTTTTACATTTGATATTGTATCGAATATTAACTTTAATTTATATTCCAAATTGTGGCCAATGATAATTTTAGAATTCGATAGAAATTGTGTCCGATGATAATTTGATAATATGCTCCAAATTAGGTCCAATGACAATTCTATAAAATGCTCAAAATGATATCTAATGATAATTCGTTGTCTATAATTCTAGCACGATTAAAATTAATTCTTGCTCAAAATTAAATTGAGTTTGCTACATTTCCTTATTTTAAATAATGATAAGTTGGGTTGGGTCGAGTTTTTCCAAGTGGATTATTATTGCCTAAAATTTGGTCCAATGAAAATTGAGTTTGCTACGTTTTCGTTATACAAATATCACTGAAAATTACTGAAAATTTATGTCCGTTAACAATTTGCTACAGAAACTCAATTTATTTTCTTATATTTTTCCTGAAGAGATTTTTTTAATTTCTAACCTTAACATTAAGTACAATTTGTATACAAAATTATACTCGATGAAAATTGCTACCATTTTTGTATTCTATTATTTTTTTTATTTAAAATCTAGAATATTGTGTTCATTTTAAAATTAATTCTTGCTGTAAATTAAATTGAGTTTGCTACATTTCCCTGTCTAAGTTTTATTTGAAATTATTCTTACACAGCGATAAGTTGGGTTGGGTTGGATTGAATTGGCGATGACAAATTTGCTACAATACTTCATATTTAAAAATTAATTAATGACAATTGAATTTTATGTCTGCTGGCAATTGAGTTTCCTACGATTTTAGTTAATATTTTTGTTTTTTTTTGTTTTTGTGTAATTTTTATACTCTCAAGATAATAATACTATAATATAAATATCCAAAATTCAAAATGTTCAATTTACAAATAATTGTATACAATTTAGTACGTTTGTATATTTTCCATATACAATTTAAATACATTTCAAACATGTTTAATGTTAAACTTGTGCATAGCAAGGAAATTATAACATTGGGAAAACTTGTACATTAAATTATGTGAAATGCTAACAAAATTTTATGCTCAAAATTGTGTCCAATGGTAATTCTATAATATGCTCAAAATTGTGTCTAGTGATAATTCTATAATATGCTCAAAATTATGTCCAATGACAATTCTAGATTATGCTCAAAATTGTATACAATTATTGTTAAGAATGAATGCATTAATTTTCCTTTAAACATTTTGCAAATTTTTTTATTTAAAATTGTGAAAATTGTTTTTGAATTTATTAAATTTAAATTTTTGCCAAAAAAAAATTCAGTTTGCTACATGAAATTGTTCTTACACAACAATAAGTTGGGTTGGGTTAAGTTGACGATGATGAGTTTGCCACATACATATTTAAAAATTAGTAACATATGGATTTTATGTCTCGTGGCAATTGAGTTTGCTACAAATTTAATTTATTTTGTTTTTTAGTTATTTTTATGCTCCCAGATTATAATACCATATATATAAGAGACAATTTCTCAAATTTTACATAATTTGTGCTCAAAATGCTCAATTTACAATTTACATTGAGTTTGCTACAATTTAATTAATTTGTATATTTTGTGTATACCGTATATCAAACTTATCCAATTTTACAATGAATTGATGCGACAATCACAATTTTAAAATGAGACAAATTATTTGGAAATTATGCCTAATGAGAATTGAGTTTGCCACACACAAAAATTAAATTTAAACATTTTTATAATTTCTAATTTGTTGCATTATCAGTTATTTGTAGCAAACTGACTAGAATTTTCAATACGAAAATATATATTTGCATTCAAAATTATATTCAATGAGAAAATGTTAATAATCAATTAAAAAAATATATTTTTGATTTAATTCTTATTATATTAGTACTACTTATAAGATTTAATAATTAATTAGTACTCAATTAAATCGATGGAGCATTTTTGATATGTTATGATTAAAATTGTGTGTAACGAGAAATTTTGTAAAAAAAAAATGGTAAAATGGTTTTATTCTCAATACATGTGAAATTAATTGTTACAAAATATCTAATTAATAAATTTTTTAAAAAATATTCTTACCTTGAACATGATGTTGTGTTGTATCAACTTATTCGTAAACCCTTCGACGTCCCGAAAAATGAACTTAGATTAGTCTTATTCGAAGCTATGCGAGGTATCGAATGAATCCATAGAACGAATCAAATCTATATATACCTATTGGATCGTGATTCAGTTTCTTGTATGTAGTACAACCCCACACGTAATTTTTTACGTTTTTTTCGTCGTTTATAGGATTAGAATTGTCGGCATGTAATTTGGAACGAAAAGAAGATGCTATCTGTGCGACCCGTGGCGTTATTCAACGCTCAATATTGAAATCCGCTTATTTGCTAACGCTTTATTTATTTGGTTGTCTTGTAAATGGTATCTTCTTTTAATTGCACGTTAAGCCTTGTACGTATCGACAGGTTGATGAAATGTTGAGACAGATGACGATCGTGGATCACAATCAATTGGGAAAGAGATGATCTCGAACGCTTAGCGATAATGGAATTAAAATCCGGAGCAAGGTTGATTCTTTTTGTTCGGGAAAAATGTGCTCATCTTACGTTGTTTGGTATTGAGTTACCGCTTACGCTCTAACGTATTATTAGATGATCGTACGAAAATAATTTTATATTTGTAATAAGAAATGACACATTTAGAAACTAGTTAAGATGAGACAATTATCAAGGAATCATGACAGAAAATTAAAAAAAAAATTTTTGGTTGAATACATAAAAGTTGTTGTCTTTAATTTTCATTAATGATGATTTCAAACAAAATTTGATAAAATTCTATTTATTCAGTTGTTTCGTGCGTGAATTTGATTAATGAAGCCTTTTGTATTAAATGATGCCGAAGAAAATTATTCTTTCCGATAAAAAGTGTGCTACCCTTTCATAAAATAATTACAACATTTGTCTGCTTGCATAGTTTGTACACTTAAAAAAAAAACTTTCTAAATGTTGTTACGACATTACTAACCATTTTAAAGACACATTTTAAAATCGTAACCTAAAAATTAAATTATGTTAAAATTTGTTTGCAATGAGCTTGCCAAAGTTTTGTAAAAAAAGAAAAATTGTAGTAAAATATCCCCCAATATATGCCTTATTTTTTTTTTAAGTGAATCCAATGAAATTTTTTATTTGAACTCGGCTCGCGAAAAATTTAATTTGGATTTTAATTTCTGAGCATTTGCTTTTCCAATTTCCATATAATTTCCAGAAGAAGAAGAAAAAAGAATGATTTGTCTATAACGACGTACGTAACTTTAAACATAACACTTTCACTTTTCAATCAGATCTGTGAATATAATTTGGACATTTAAAATTGTAAATTGGAACGTAGGATTTCACGGTTTGATCGACAGGTACATTATCCTTACAAGGACGATTGGTTCGTGTTGCTAAAAACGGACATGATTTTATAATTTTTTGATGTAGGCACTTGGGGAAGAATTTTTTTTCCAGAAAACATAATTGAGCAAAATTTTTGAATTAATAAAATTTATTAAATAAATAAATATATGAAACGATTTTTTTTCTCTAACTTCATATGTGATACAAAAAGTAAAAATTCTTACCAGTGGCGTAGATACAACAGATTAGTGGTATCTATTATTATTATTATTTTAATTATATTTATTTTTTACTCCTGAACAATCAACCAATAAAAACTCGAAAATTTGAAACTAAAAACATTAGTTTAATATAAGTTATCATAATTAAAACCCATCCTTTTTGTACAATAAAATAAATAATTTGTACGTCCTCGACATGTTAGATCTAACACATTGCCTTCGGTTTATTCTATAAACTTAAAGTTTGAAAACACTGATTAATTGGATATTGGACGATAACTACCGATGTATTACTTTTTTGATAACGGGAACTACTTTTGCTACGGTTCCCAACACTCCAGGATTTTACCCGGTGTTTCCCGGAATTCCCCGGATTTTGCTCGACGTTTCCCCGGATTTTGTCCGGAGTTACTGGATTTTGCCCAGAGTTTCCAGGACATTGCCCGGAGTTTTCGAATTTTGCTCGTAGTTTCCCGGACTTTGTCCGGAGTTTTCCAGAATTTTGGCCGGATTTTGCACGGAGTTTTCTGGTTTTACCCGTATTATTCGTGATTGCCTGTAGCAACGGTGGGAAACCCCCGGCCCGCGGGCCAACTACGGCCCGTGAAAAGTTTCTATCCGGCCCGCGAGATCTTTAGAAGAAATTATAAATAAATATTTTTCATTGTAATTCTTTTAGTTTGAATTGATTATAAACGCACATAGCAACATGTATGTTCATAATTTGGTACTAATTTTAATACTTTTTTTTATTTATTTCATATTTGCAGACTAAAAAATTACAAGAAGGTGTCGATTAACTACTACGGCCCGCGGAAAAAACGTAAAATTTATTCTGGCCCATGTTATGAAAAAGGTTGCCCACCCCTGCGTATAAACGAATATACAAAACAAAAATTCAGTCACGCTCTTACGAAGAAAAATACGCGTTTACTTATCTCATAATTTCAATTTAGCAATAATCATGCGAACGACCAGAAAATTACTCCAGAAACATAATACAAATGCGTGCAAACGATGCATTCGATTAAGTTATTACGACTTTTACGAATTATTTATGGCTTGCAATTGGATGTAAGCGATCGGACGTGTGCATGAAACCTTGTCTCAGAAAAGATGTCATTTTTAACATTTTGCGAAATTTGCCTTTTATTGAAGATTTTTGTGTTTTTCTTTTATTGAATAAATTCCCATATTAAGTAAATATATTAATAAATAAGACATTAGTATACGGATTTTTATTGCTTAATGACAGATGTGAATCAAAATTTCAAATCAGTCAGCGAATCCTCATTACAACGTTGCGTCGTCTCGTCCTTGATCCAATTTATTTAATAATTTCTTAAACAAAAAGACAAAGTGAATTCAGTTTTAATATTCACCCATAAATGGGTTGTTCATTTTCAATAGCCAGTTTTATGATGAAATCAATCTGTTGTAACGTAAGGTCTTTAATTACAACAATAATTTTTAGTGTTATCTTTGGTTTTAAAATTTCACCCTTCCTTTCGTTGTTTATCTTCGCCTACTTTTTGGAAATGGTAAACCTGAAGATTTGATTGCAAATTTTTATTGTTGCCCCAAAAAAATCTTCATGTTTCTAAAGTACAACAGTTTCATCAACAAGTCTCATAATTTTTATCAGTATATTCTGCTTTATCTATAAAGGGTAATTCTGATTCTATTTCAATTGGTGAGAGCTGACTTTACTTCAAATCTGAATCAAAAACTTCGGTCCTATCTTCAAATTAAATGTTCAAAAATTTTTAAATTCTTCATGGGTATTCAGACCCCAGTACGCTCCTGCTTCCATTTGAAAATATGACGCGTTTAAAAAACTAACCTCTGACGAGAGTAACATGAAATTCTGGCATCATAGCCTCAAATGCGACTGGTTCGCTTTATTTCTTATTTATTTCATAAACCAAAGTTGACTCACTCAAACTTGCTTCTTTCACTATGTAATAAAGTTTTTCCCTCTTTTCAAATAAATGAACGTATTTCATTGTTTCATTTATTAAGTTCCTGTACTAATCCAACCCTGACCAATGCCCATTAGTCACTGTAGAACCTGTGATGTATAAGAAGGACTACAATATTGAACATATCCCATACTCTTCCCGCATCCAATATGTGTTACTTCTTTCCTCGTTCCTAAATCTAACAATTAAGCCCTCTCCGTTCTTCTCCCGTCCAAATGCTTAGGACATTTTTCTTGTCCCGTCTCTTCTAATGCATGTATTAATTTTCTATCAAATTATCCTCCCGTTTACTTCAAATCAGCTGGTTCAATTCTCTCATCGCATTCTTTCGTCCTCAAATTTCAATGAATACAAAAATTGACACTAATCAATTGAATTTCCGTATTCTTCTGTTTGCTTGCCCAAATCATTGCGCCATGGTTTAGAAGAAATTTGCATTTCCAGGACAATTTATTCTTCTGGTCGATCAATTGAAAGTATAAATCTGAAACAGCCTTGATCAAATTAATTTAATTTAAGCCAAAGCCAATCAAGACTGTAACCCAAACCAACCCGACATATATTTTTTTTAATTTGAACCCTCCTTGATCATCATCATTAATAAAAGTTCCCAATTAAGACTGTACATACAAAACGATTTGAAGCGATAGTTTCTTTGTAATGTGCTAGAAAAAAAAAAAAAAACTGTTGTGTTTTTAACTTTAAACGTTGGTCTGGAATTTGGGTATCTTTGGGTAATTTGCAAAAAAAAGGAGTATGTATGTTTTCATCAAATTAATTTAAATAAAGCCAAACCCAATCAGTTAAAGTTAAATTTGAACCCTCCTTGATCAAATTAATAAAAGTTCCCAATTAAGACTGTGCATTCAAAACGATTTGAAGCAATAGTTTCTTTGTAATTTGCTTGAAAAAAAAAAATCAATTGGGTTTAATTTTAACTTTGAAAGCAAAAAATGGAATCAGTTGAGTGAGATCTTTTTAAAAATGGTTTGTCTGGGATTTTGCTAATTTTGTAATTTGCAAAAAAAAGTATGTATGTTTTGTATAAGATTGGGAAAAAAAAAATTGAAAATGATTTACACGAGCATCTCTTATAGAAATAAAAGAGTGTGTTAGCTTTTGGTTGTGCTAGAAATAAATCGAATACACTTGGCTGGGATTTTAGATTTAGACCACTGATTGAAAGAAATGTTAAAAATCATTTAAGGTTTTTGAATCTTAAATAGGCGAAATATTTGTATGTTTTGGAAACATTTTGGAGTGAAAAAATTCGCATTTCCAGGACAATTTATTCTTCTTGTCGATCAATTCAAAGCATAATTAGATATGTTGGGTTGGGTTGGGACAATATGGGACTCAAGTCATTTAGACTGGTTATCAAATTCTCATTCCATCCAACCCAACCTTTATAGTCTTTTTAAAACCCAACTCTTTCTAAACCACCCCCTTCGCTGCTCAATCCTCCGAAATGTTGAAATTAATTTTTAGCCCTGGACGACCGAGATAACTGGTAAGGTAATTCTTTCAATTATACAGGTTCATTATGAAATAAGTACTGATATTTTCACAGGTGATAGCTGACAATAGCACAACCCCAAATATGCAAAAATGACGATGATGTTGAAGGGTGAATAAGAAAAAAAATATTTTAAGTTTTGTGTAAAATATGACAATAACGCCGAATTATCATCAATAAAGGTTGTTTTGCAACATTTCATGTTATTCTCACCGAAGGAAGTGGATTTTGAACGCGGCACATATTGAAATGGACACAGGACCGTACTTAGAACCGAATGCCCATATTTTTATTATATTTTTATTTAAAATGAAGACGGGGCCGCCGTTTTTGCGGATTTGGGTTTGGGTTAAGGTCAGCTGTCACCTGTTAAAATATCATTTACCACACCACATTTTCCACATAGCCTAATAAAAGAATAGCATAGCGGAATTTTGTTGAATCTTGAATCTTATATGTTACATAAATTATAAATTTCTTTCTGTGGCAAAAATTCCATACGCATAAAGTTAAAATTATGAAATGATGTCGGCTAAGCGCGTTTCGTTATTGCCCGTTAAAATTATTTATTTTACATACAGAAAATATAGAAAACAAATTATCGTTGATAGACTACATAATTTCACTATCACCATCCATGCGTGTCACTACTTCATCTTAAACGACGTAAAAGCGTACACACGTTCCAGCACATCTCGATAAATTGATGTCTTCATCTATTTTTTTGTTAATAAATAGCGATTTTTCCTTGAACGTCCTACTTTTACTTTTCGGCGTCGATAAATTCAGACGATGCTCCGCATTAACTGTCAGCTTGTGCGCCTCCGAACGATCATAACGAAGCACCAAACTACGGTTACTTAATTAAGTTCTCACGAAACGATGACCGATAAATATCAACATCGATGGAAATTGAATACCGATAGATCGGCGTAAATCTTAGGCGATTAAAATTCTAGACGCGGCTTGCGAGCTCCGTCGGGACAATTAAGCGTCAATTAAAATTTCATCATAACAAATGCCGGTCGTCCACGGTGCTTTAAATCAACTGAGGCGCGCTCCACACACACGCGCCATAAAACTACAATTAATATTATTATTAATAAATAATTTCAAGAAAATAAAAAAAATCAGTAATTTAATAACGTGAATGTTGGACATCCACCACCTTCCTATGGTAAATGTCTTCATAATGCGGACTTAGTAAATACATACAGTGTGGTGATAAAGTTTGGAACAAAATTCATAAAAGCGTTCTATAATGTTTTTAAGAAAATCGCTCGGACAGGTCAATTTTTGTTTTTGAAATGCCGTCTTCTGACGTTAATTTTTTGGAATGACGTCATTTGTTTTTGCACAATGACGTCATCATAATTTTTTTTAAATGACTACCCCCACTTTTTTCTTCTGTTTTTAATAGACCTTCTTACTACTTAAACGGTGATGTAAAAAAATTGGTACCTTACATAACAATTTTTTTGAATAAATGACATAAATTTTTTCTTTTAAACAAGAATTTTAATTTTT
>JAFFZR010021928.1:0-15302 GCA_018397195.1 Lethrus apterus | reverse complement strand
TCGTCGAAAAACTGTTTTGGAGCGCCATTTTTCCAATATGGCGGCTACTTCCGGAAAAAAAGAGGTGGCAAAGTAAAAATTCGGAAAGAGCACGTCAAAATCTATAAATATACCAATTTTCAAAACTACCCTAAAACTTCACAGGTAACCTCCTTTTTGAGCGCCAAATGACTGGACTAAATTGCGATTTAGTTGAAACTACGGTTATTTAAGTAATTAAGCATCGTTTTTTGTTATTGTATTGAATTAAAAGAGTAAAATAACAAATCATGGCAAACTTGTGAGATTATTACTCGCATTTTTTGGACTCGGAAATTTTTTTAGAGATTTTCAATTTTTTTTGTTTTTAATGAAATTTGGATTTAGCTTATCTGAACGATTCTGAGCAACTTTTAACAACAAGCTTTTTTGATAAAAAAATCCCTAATACGACTTCTTCAATTTTGCTGTTTATTTTAAATCGTAGTAGACTAGCATTTTACCTTAAAGGGAAAGTAACATACCCTAAAAGTACAATTTAGTGAGGGGTATAATCAGAAAAAAGAAATTTTTTAAATCGATAATATATAAAAAAAAATACAGGGGTGGTGCCGTCTAAACTGCGACACGCTGTATAACAACATTTAATTAAAATTTTTTCTCCAAAACCAATAGTTAAAGAATTACTGTTTATAATTAAAAAAATAAACGTTTCTAATAACTTCAATATGTTAAAACTATGCAAAGAATTATGTAATCATATCGACTGTAATTAAACACAAGGTCAAATTCCCGAAAAATTTCAGGAAATGTACAATTTCACCGTAAGAATGTGTTTTTTTTTCGTTCCGGTTTTATTTTTTTAATAAATCGTCGTATATCCCTACTTTTTACCGCTTTGTCTTTACTCCTTGATGGGATTACCACCGAGGTGGATCTATATTGTAATTTCAGTCAAGCTCGCTAATTTCAGCCGTGTACACTTAATTTGACGCGCTATAAAGTGGCGGGTCTGTGGTGTCGACGGCACGGTGGATGAAACGCGTAAAATGTGATTAATCATGTAAGAAAAAAGCGTAGTTTTTAGTTTTTACGTCATTTAATTAGGGGCAAGTTTTGTGCAAATTTTACTGTGTGCAAACAAAAACATTTGTTGGAGTGAATCTGAAACGCAAGTTAATTGTATTTTTTGTTTGTTTAATGTTGATTAAATATTTAGAATTTTCGTTGTGTTATGCGGCTTTTAATTGTTTTCCTTCAATAGAGGAAAAATAAAACAAATGAACAATGTTAAAAAACAAAAGGTAAATAAATAAACCAAACGATTGTTTAAACAAATTCTATAAATTAAAGAATATTAACATTTCTTTAAAGAACTTTTTTATCAATTTTTTTTTGTTCTTTTTGGACATTTTTCGTATGTTTCGTTCGTTTTTCTATTTTAGTTATTTTTCAATTTTCTTCTGTTTTGTTGTTTTAAACGTATTTCTTCTTTAATCTCGTAATTGTTGCATTTTCTATTTTGTATTTGTTTTTTTTTTTAATTTTTTGTTTCTTATTATTGTCGTTGTTTCGATTACTTCTGTTTTCGCAAAATGATGTTAAAACTCAAAAAATCTGTTTTTAATCGCTTCTAAACGCATCAATATTTCTCAAAAATTCGCAATGAATACAATTATTTTTAATTTATTGACTCGCCTAAATATGTCAGTGCCATCATCCAGTTACCCCCCAAATGTTTTTGGCCACAACCAAAAAAAGATATTTTCTTTAAACTTTTTAATTTTTAATAATTATTAAAAAAATGTTAACATTACATTTTAATGGCATGTAATACGTCGACCCTATAAAACCCATTTAATTGACGATGCTGAATATTAATGTATCGAAATATTTTTTATTTTCTAAAAATAATTCCCTGCAGTTTTCGTTTCCAGTGTCGATTCCACTTTAACTCGTTACATTATCTTTTTTTTTCATCGAATTGTTTATTTCGTAGTGATTCAATGACGGTAACAAGAGCCCCGCAAAGCGGCTTCACTGCTCCAAAGGAAACGCCGACTTCGAACATGTTACAGAAACAATGGGGACCAATCAGAACGGTCCGAATTGAAAGACCATCCAACACAAGCCTTGGCATCAGCATCGTCGGGGGCAAGGTGAGCGCCACCTGTCACGTTACGTTCCGAAACGCATTTTCGATTTCAGGTCGATTTGCACGCATCGAAGACCTCGCCCAAAACCGTTCTGGGCATTTTCGTCAAACACGTGGTTCCGAACAGTCCGGCCGGTCGGACGGGGGAATTAAACGTAAGTTGGTTGAGGTTCTGAAACCCGGAGTGGCTGGACTGGTTGGATCGTTGCCTGATATGAGAGAGGTTTAGGTTCGAGTTGCTCTCATGTCTGGGTGGGTTCAATGGTTCGTCAAGAGTTGCCGGTAGTACTCACCACTGACGTACAATGGTGCTCTAGATGTATGGGCGGACTTCTAGAGCAACGAGCTCGTACTCTTTTATATAAAAATAAAAAAACACACATTTGACACTTGCATTGCTAATGGCATTTGGACGAACACAACGGAAGAGCATTAAATATAGAAGGGAGAAATGAGATACCAACGTAATTTAGAAATTTTGTTTTCAAATTTCAAAAATATTCAACACATAAAAATCCAACAATTCTTTAATGTTATTTTAGACCGGTGATAGAATACTCGAAGTGAGCGGCGTAGACTTAAGAGAATCCAGCCACGAAAGGGCGGTGGAAGCAATCAGAAACGCCACAAATCCAGTCACCTTCCTCATCCAATCCATAATTCAATGGGTAAGTAAAAAAAAATACAAAATTGCAGTTTTAAAGTTTTAGTTTCAAATTTCTTTCCCAGAATGACGATGGGAACGAATCAAGGGAAAATCATTATTCGTCCTCTACCACATCCCCGAATCGGATTGGACCTCCAGAAGAATTTCGTACAGAACAAGTGAGTCCAATTTTCAGTGTAATAATATTAAAGATTTAATTCTGCGTTCAAGGAAAATTACCAAAAAGCGACAAACGAAACGTCAAATGATGAATACGCTGATGGAAGCGCAAATAAAGCAACTAAATGCGAAGCTTCGACGATAAAAAACGACGAAGAAACGTCGGATAAAAAATCCGATCTTCACAATGACGTGTCGCAAGCGGATGAGAAAAAACACGTTGAATCGTCGGAAGAAAGCGACGATGAGGAGGACGTTCGGGAGTTGGAAGGAAGGACGGTCAGTGCCAAAGGAGAAGAGGTGAGCGTACTACATTGATTGGTGCAAATTTGACGTTATTATTGCACAGATCGACAGAGCAAGTGCCGCCAACGTGAAACGGACGAAAGAGGAAATAGCCGCTGATCCGGAAGAGGAAGATGACTTTGGTTACACGATGAGTGAGTACCTTTTAGTACCTTTTAATTTATGATAATTGCGAAATTCTCACGTTGACGTAATGTTCACAACGTCGTTAATGAGGATTCTGGATATTTCCGGGATTCTAAGGTGCCTTGGATTGAGTTGTAGATTCCGGAGAAAAATATATCTAACGAATTCAAAGTAACGGTACATTTTTCGATTCAAAATAGCTAAAGAATCAAACCGTCAAGTAAACCGGAAGAGCAAAAAGTTGGCGCCCAACGTGGGGTCGCCTCATAATATTTAAAATAGCGATAACCATTTGTGTTCTGTTTGGTAGCTTGGCATTTTTTCTCTTTAAAAAATATTTTATTCGAGTTCCTTTAGGTTTTGAACTGTTCAGCTGTAACATTTAAACAAATCATCATTTCCAATAAAGTTTTATAACAAATGCATCGTTAAATTTAAAATAATTAAAGAACGAAAATCGCCCAACGTGGGGCAGTCTAGTACGACAATATTTGCTTTAAAGATTGTGTGCGGTTATGTTAGTTTTAAATTAATAATTTAATTTGAATTAAATAATTAATTAGTATAAATTAAATAATTAATTAGTATAAATTAAATAATTAATTAGTATAAATTAAATAATTAATTAATTTAAATTAAATAATTTTTTCAGCTGTTGAATAGGTGTTTCGAATCGATGGGTTTTTGATCAAGTTTTGAATAAAGAAATTTATAACAATTTATTTTGGAAATATAAGTTGTTGCTTGAGTTGGATACGCTGAGGTTTAATTTGGCTAACCGAACGTAAACCCCAAGTGACATGAAACCCAGCAAACTAATACAAATTCAATTTTATTAAAACAGTTTGGACGAATTAGGTTTAAGGTTGATTATGTTGAATTTTAATTCGTTCTTTGTTGATTTAGGTTAGGTTCGATTGGGTTTATAGTTAGATTAGTAGTCAAGTTCTAGAATTTTCCAGCGACGTTTTTAGATTTGCCCAGCGACGTTTCTGATCTTAACGCCAGTAGTTTTCAACCAATTAGAAAGTTTAACAAGCCCTAAACCCAAATTCCCAAATCCAAACCCTATTCGTCTCCATCGTCTTCATCAACAAAATCTTCATATTTGAATTTATAATTTTTTGATTTTCTCAGCGCCGTTTATAAACTGGTCGCTAATGTTCGAACAATATCTCGCATATTAAAATCATGTTCGTAATCAGCACGATTTCTTTATTTTACAACAACATAAAAAATTCGAAAAGGTCACTTTCAGTATGTGTAAAACCTCCATTCGGGTGTATTTCTCTCTATTTATTCTCTTTATTTTGTTCTAAAAATCTTCAAACACGCCTCTACAATCGTAACAAGTTCGACTCCTGTAAAATTTCGATTACGTTTCGTTGTTTCCATTTACGTTTGACCGACTTCGTGCAATTTTCCGAATGGGCCCCGGCGCTATCTCTTCATTACGACGATCTAAACTTTCGCAAACAGGACATTGTGAACAGTCCACGTTCGCATATGACCATCTGGGGATTCAATTAACTGTTTTGAAACGGTCCGTAAGCGGAGCTTTTGAATTTTGCCGGAGGTAAATTATAAATGATCGCGTTGCCTTATTAACAATCGATGCGGCACGAGTTTGCATTTCGCATCTGCAGCAAGTCGGGAAAACGGGGCCGGGACGGGGAGAAGGGATCCGAGGATGAAACGATTGAAAGTCCTCTCAATCGACGGAGCGTCCAAATGGTGTCCGACTATTGATCAATTTATTATTTGAAACTGCCGGCAGGTCGGCACGATTTTCATTATCCTGTGTAAAGTGCTGAGGGAATGGGAAGCATCATTTACGGTTCGGAGGTAATCGTGCACAATAAAAGTGCAATTTTTTTTATTTGAAATTTTATTGATATTAAGCGTTTGCGCTGTTAAACGTCATGAAATTGCGCAAAAATATTCGCTTCACATCTTTCGTGTGGATTCTCTGCCTCATTTTTTATGATGATGATTCTTCGTTATGTGATGACACCTTTAAAATTAATTTTGTTTTTCTAATTGGAGGATGTGTGTCAGAAGGCCACACTAGCACTTAGGCTTCTAAAATGGGCCCATTGTACTATCCCTCCAGAGCGTCTCCCTGCTCCCCATTAGTCCTCAAGCCAACCAACAGTATCGATCACTCTGAGAACTTTATGGGGTGTCGCTCAACCTAGATGTTTATTTAGTCGACAGTGTCCTGTCCACAGCCCTAGATTTCCTTCTTCGATATTATTATTCCCTTTTATCTTATGCATTCGTCGACGAACTTTTCCAGCTGTCAATTTTTCAATTTTTTTCCTTAGATTCATTCTTTCATGTTTGTAATTTATTTATCTCTTCCATTTATCTTTACCATTTCGTTTTGTATTTTCTTATGTCCTTTGAGCTTGTTTATTTTTTTCTTTCCACCCACTCCTTCTCTCTCTACAACGCATTAATTCGGATTTATTTCGAAAATTAAAATGTTCTTGCTTTCAACGCAATTTTAAAACTGTGTATCATTTAAATCGTAAATCTGCAAAATTGGAAGTTCTAGCTTCCTATCTTTACGCAAATTATTATTTAACTTCATAATTTACGCAAAAGCTTTCTACAGTAGACAGCTTATGCGAAAGTAGAAATTCTACCTCCGCATATTGTTTTGTTTTGATTTTACATATCAAGTTCTGAGATGAAAACGAAACTTGAACATTCGAAATTTCCGGTCAGGTCCGTGATTGGAGAATATAAACTAATTTTGTAACGTGCCGCCGTGTTATGGAACAAAATTACCACTACGTGCAGGTAATTTCCTAATAGGTAGTTTGTCATGCATTATGTTGAATTGTATTAGCTGAACTCAGTTATCTGTTGGTTTGCGGTCACTTAGCATAGTACTGATGTTGGACTTTCCCGTAATCGTCAACAGTTTATTTGTGTCTTCAGCGAAACGATGTGTTCCGCAAACTGGTTGAAAATTACATTATATTTAATCTTTCAGTTTTTTAAATTCATTAATTAATTTTCATTAATGTTTCTTCAGACTTATCCCACATTCAACTGCTTTTCCATTGTTGTTTTCACCCTCAGTTTTTGTTTCTTATTATCTGTTGTATTTTTTTCCCCTTTTGTCATGTCATTTATTTGAATTATTCTTGTTTTTCATTATTTTTAATTTATCTCGGAACTTTTCTGGTTCTATCACGTTGGGTTTATTTTTGCAGCGGTTTTAAGGTGTTTTAATTTAATCATCTCTCCCTTCGGTGTCTACCGTCATTCCTGTTTTAATTCTATCTTTATTTATCTATTATTTTTGGTTTGTTTTGAGCAATTGAGCTATAGGTGATAAATGTGTGATTTTCGTTGTTTGGGGTCGATCGGGCCGGGTCGCCATCCAGACAAGGAGAACACCTTTGGTCTTCGCTTTCAGTTTTCAGCGAACGGCAGAGGGCGCTGCTCGTTCCCTCGTTTCAGTTTCAGTGATTGTCGGTTGCTCGTTCCGATCGCGCGTGTGTTTCAGTGCGCCTCTGCGAGCATCCCATCTTACTGTTCCAATTTAAGCAGTATGTTCTGTGCACGGGCACGAAGATCATGACAGCACACGCGATCTCGCAAACTCCGATCGCACGACGCGAAGCTAAGTGATCTCTCACGGGTTTCGAAATTTTCGCGAAAAAGATAAATTGTTTAGATTTTGAGGTTGCGATAATATCTGTCTGGCAGACGTTCCCTGTTGGATCGTTTTGCAAAAAGGTAACGTTTCGAGTTTACGACCACTTCGGGATGTTCCAATCATCGGGAAAATTCAATTAGTTCTTTGGGAGTAAGATGTACGATTACGGCCGGACGGAAATACAATTTAATTTAAGGGTTTGTTTGTAGATAAATACAAATACAAAATTTCAAAATTCCGTTATTTACATCACAGATTTTTTGTAATCTACATATTTAAGTTCCTGGTGCTTGAATATTCTTCTTTCGAATTTGCTTTCTCTCATTTATAAAACGTGTTAAAATATCTTTAAGTAAATGAATTTAATACCAAGATATAATTTTTGACAGCAACCAGTGCTAATAATTTGATAGATTTTAATATTAATTTATTTTTAATGTCAAATTTTTGGTTGTGATTTTTTGAAATTATACTTATCTTTTATTCCTTAGCAAGCCAACAGTTAAACTACGAAAATTTAATAAAATATATTTATTACTAAATAAAAAATTTATATTAATATATTTATTACTAAATAAATATATTTTATTACATTTTCGTGTTTTTTTTTTTACTAGTTGCTTGCCCAGGAATAAGAGAATCAAATTTGGAGTTGGCCTGATTATTAAATGATGTCAAATTAATAATCTGTTACAAACAAAAACTGTCAAATAGGCTCTCAAATAACTCAAATAAATTAGATGATTCAAACCATTCCAACCCAATCCAAAATCATAAAAATGTTGTTGAAGCGTAACTTTTATATACCTAATAATAATAATAATAATAATAACATGAACAACCGTTGTGAAATTAAAGATCTGTCAAACGATTTTTTAAATATACAGTGAGTACAAAAAGTAAGGAATATTTAAAATAAAAACGAACTCAACCGGTTTTTTAAAAAACGCTGAAACAGGTCGATTTTTGATTTCAAAAATACACATTAATATGTGCGATTCATCTTCCGACTTTCATTTGTTTTGTAGTTATGACGTCATCACAAAAAAATTTAAATGACGACATACATTTTTTTAGTGGAATCCGATAGTGATTTTTCTACCCTTTATGACCGTGTACAAAAATCATAAGGTTACATAAAAAATATTCTGAGAAAAATCGAGCTGAACATTATTATTACCATTATTATCATGGTATCTTGATTATTCAATGGTTTTAAGATAAAAACGAAAGGTGCTTCAACAAGAAAGTTACGTACCGTTAATGGTCTGAATTATTTGTTATTTAGGATAATATCAACATTAAATTTTCGGATCGATTTTTCTCAGAATTTTTTTAGTGCAACCTTATGATTTTTTTGTACGGTCATAAAGGGTAGACAAATCACTATCGGATTCCACTAAAAAAAATGTATGTTGTCATTTAAATTTTGTTGTGATGACGTCATAACTACAAAACAAATGAAAAGCGGAAGGTGAATTGCATGTATTAATGTGTATTTTTGAAATCAAAAATCGAGTTCGTTTTTATTTTAAATATTCCTTACTTTTTGTCCTCACTGTATATATAACATTAATTTAATTTAAATACTTCGAATGGATTGGCATACATATCGCAGTCTTTCAACAAGAGTGTAATTAAAATATCGCAGTTTCAAAAATGAAATTGTATACATTCATTTTCAAACAAAATAATTTTTCTGACAAATAAGCTTGACATGCATTGAACGCTCACCTCCACTTCATCAGTACGGCTGCTGTGAGCGAACAATAGCATATCAATTCATGGACGTTATCACCTCGTCGGTAATGATATTATGAAACTGATGTTACAGCTCCAGCTTTCAGTGAAAACCATAACATCAGATGATGTTTGCTATTTTAGACAAGGAATCCGTCAGCGAATGAAAAATTTTACATCAACAACCGACAGTCCTGTCAATGCACAGGTCAACTTTAAGTCAAGTCTTTGACAAATTAATCTGGCAAATAAGCTTGTTTGCTAAATTAATCTGGCAAAAATTTTTCATTCGCTGACAGATTCCTTGTGTAAAATAGCAGACATCATCTGATGTTATAGTTTTCACCGAAAGGTGGAGCTGTAACATCAGTTTCATAATAAAATAATTTTTGAATGTGATCTGTCAAACAGCTTTAAAACATATCAGATCAGTGTAACTATCCAACTTGAACACTGTCAAATTAACAAGTTTTCAAATTGATGAATTTTCAAATAACATTTCGTTTTATAAACAACGAAAGTTTTCAAATTAATCTGTTTAAAATGTCCCATTTTTTAATTTATTATGCTACACGATGCCAAGCTATTTAATAAAGTTAATTCGTCGTGTATCTCATAAATTTTATATCTTTTAACTCCCATTAACCTTATGAATCACTCTTTATGTGCCTTGTTTGTTATGATTCATCGAAATCAATTTCCTCGGTGCGACGTCCAATAAACTGGACGTCGCTGAATAAATTCAGGTTCGTAAAAACATCCGTAAATAAACCTATTCACACGTAGCATTTAACTCTGACAGTGATAAATAAATCAAAACCGATTGCTCGATATGAAATTGGCCAGATGTTCGATTGCACACTTCGCATGGAATCTAATTGGTAGGAATAAACTATGCGGGCGAAATTTGCATTTAAATCGTCGAAAAGTCGACTTTCGTATTTAAGGAAAGTGGTTGGAAATCGAATCGTTTTCGTCATGGAAATTGTTTGTGTTGGTCAACCTGATGATTTTTTGCTAATGGAATCCAAGTTTGTTGTTGTATTAGAACTCACAAAGTACAAAAATAAAAATCGCTAATTTTTTTGCAAATTATCCTTCACTTCTCTTCACTCAGCAATTCGCTCCAGCTTCGACTTCTTTCGTAGTTCTCAACTCTGTGCAATTTAAAGTTATTTTCAGAAGGTAATTTAGATTATAATTAAGTTTCGTAAATGCGCGTACTACATGCATCATTCGAAACACTTTACGAACGTAACATTAAATAACACCACATTTTAAGTAATTTCAAAACGTTCAAGAAAAGAGACAAACGAAAAAGTATATGGGGCGTAACTGATCACACAAAATTTCTTTTTAATGAGTTCCATCAGATACGCTTGGAAAGTATAATTTTTTCCTCCCTCTCTTGAATATGGATGAGATTTTCCGAGAGGACGTTCTCGTTTTGAACTTTCATTGCTTCATATACCACGCGTCGTCAATGTTTGAGGTTTAAGGCCGGAATTAATGAGACAAGCAACGTTCTTTTCATCGTCGGCATTTTGAGTTTACTGCGACGTTATCGACTTGTTTGCTATATAGTTAATCTTCCACATTTACTTTTTAATTTTATGTTTGTTATAAAATTTTATTTTCATAAAATAGAAAATTGAATGCGGTTTCTATTCAATTTAAGAGGTGGATTTGTTCGGTTGGATGTTAAATTTAGATTACGAATTGCGAGTGAATTATGTTGCAGATAAATTAGGTTTTGTTAGGTTAGGTTATGTTACAAGTGACTTACCCAATTCAACTTAAATATAGTCTAACCTACTTCATTTATTTGATCTTAAAACAAAAGTCCAACCTAGATTCCAAACAAGTGAAAAAAGTTGTGTTGGAACTGGTAAATATTTTCAAATACACTAACCGAACAGTTAGTGTAGTAACATAAATTAGTTAAGGTTAGTTTAATATAACTGGTAAATATTTGCAACCCCAACCTAATCTAATTTACAACTGAGGTAGGTTTTTATCCAAATAAAAATAACAAAAAAATATATATAAATAATAAAACTTTTATTTCGAACTTGCCTTTTTTCCCTTTTTGAGTAAATATTAGGTTGGACCTGACTGTCAACAATTTATTAACTCGCAATTAGTTGACAAAAAATACAAGAAAAACAAAAAATATCTTAAGATACAAACTTAGGATTGGGTATGACTTGTTTGGAAAAATAAATATAGAATAAAAATATTTAAGTGTGCTTTTAAGTGTTTTTTCATGACACTCAACATAAATTAATAATAATAATAAAATTAGGTTGCAAATTAATTAGTCGAACTCGCTTGTTTCATAGCCTATTTTTATAAGGCATTTAAAAAAATGTAAAAATATATTCTTGCACATATGTTTGTACGGTGACATCAAACCTAACTCAATGAAGTTGGGATTGGGAAGTTAGATTAGGCTAGATTTGACAAAAAAAAATTTTTCCATTCGCATTAAAAAATGGGTACTTGCTAGATGAGTTAGGTTAGCATAGACTTAATGAAAAATATTCTTTTGCAAAGTTAAGTCCATCCTAACCTAACTCACATGTATCAATTTGTTGCAAACAATTTAAAATAAATTAAAATTTATATTGCAATTACTATTCGTTGTACTGGATAAAAACCTATTTGTAAGTTCTTTTAAAAAAAAATACCCAAATACTCAAACTTTTTGCAAATGAGACAAATCCCAACTTAAATTTTCTTGGAATTATGTAATAGTGATGATATACTTGGATTTGGACGAAACTTTTAGGTTGTGTTGGACGTATTTGCAAGAGATTATCAGACGATTTAGGTTGGATTTTGGTGCACATTTTTTCCTTTAAACCAAATCTCTCATACACAACTAAATTTTTTAAATTTTTTTCGAACGTGTCGACACTTTAAACTTTTAATGTTTTTTCTCGCATAGTTTTTAAATTTTTTGAATTCTAAAAATAATTTGATCAATTTGCAAATATCCTATATTTTCTTTGTTTAAACGGTTTGGAACTGTATGATGGATAATTAGGGACAGAAAATAGAAAACTTCAAGAAAATATATGTAAGAGGAAGCCCGTCAATTCCTCTTACATATGGGTTACGATGATAAAAGAACAAAGGAGTAAAGTAATTGAACATAAATAAATATTTTTTAATTTTTCAAACGTAAACTTGAATGAAAAGTGCTGTAGGAATTGTTTCTATAAAAAGGAAAATATTTATAATAAAATTTTAATATTTAACAATTTTGATGAAGCGTGTCTTGAAAGATAAACTAAATCTTAATATAGAGCCCTGGTTGTACATTATGTGTTGTGAACATTTCGCAACATTCGCATTTTCCGTGACGATCCTAGCGCCATCAGTAAGGAAAAGATTTACATTTAAATGAGTTGAAATATTTCCCTTGTGTCCGCCCCACATTCGCGCGACGTGCATCACTTGACCTTTTCGCATGGGACTTGCTTTTTCGCGAATAGAAAATTACTCCAGTTCCACTCGTCCGAAAACAACGAAATCCCCCCCCTCGTTAAAATGTTAGAACGAAATAAACGCAGAGTTACGGGCGAAGCGCATTAAATTGATTACAGATCTACTTATTAATAACGAACTTGTAGTTAACATGTCCGAACGCGCCGAATAATAAAATTTACGACGGGAAAACCGCTTAAATATTTATCGCCACGACGTCTTAATAATCTTACGCAATCGTCGTTAATATTTTACATCTAGTAGGAAAATTTTAATTAAATTGGCTTTCGCGTAGGTTACAAACCTGGAATTTTTTTACATTTTTTTCTGAAAGTTTTTAATTAATGTGTGTAAGGTCGAAATTGGTGCGAATTATGAACGTAAATGTTAAAAAAATGTAATTTTTTACAAGACCATCATTAATTGTTACTTAATTAGTGAGAAATTTTTGGTCGTGTAGGTTTACAAAGATGCTTATCTTCATGTTTATTCTACTTCGTCATTTCACGTTTTCATTGGACTTATTTTTTCTTACTAGACGTTCGAACCATTTTAATTGTTGAGTTTCTTTCAGAATTCAAATACGTCCCTTTCTTGTAGCACCGATCATTAGATCATCAGCAAAGGCACACGATGACAGTCCTATTGGTTTCAATTTACAATATCCAATGACTGTCCTGCTCAATTTCTGTTTCATTTGTTATATTATGTCATCTATAATCATTATAAACAGTGTTGGACTCAGAACACTCCCTTGTTGTAAACCATCTTTTTTTATAAATTCTTCTGACTGTTATCTTTCCTCAAGTATTTTATTCTTTTATTCCTTGACTCAATTTGGAATTTATATCAAAAGCTTTTAAAAATCTAAAAATATAGTTTTGTGTTGTTAGCTTCCTCTCCTAGTTGTATTTCAATTTTTTTTCTTATACTTCTGTCTAAAATACATTCATACTCATATCAAACAATTAGATTGATTTGAAAGCTTTATAATTGATAAGTTTCGAAGCTTTTATTAATTTTAAACCTCTCAGATTTTTAGCTTTATTTCAGTTTAACACTTCACAATCTCGCCGGATTGAACTCGATTACAGAAGAAAAAAAATTAAATGATAGTTCAAACGGACAGATTATAATATGAAAGTGTCGTCAACTGTAACGCGAATGCATGATTGGAGAGCTGTGCAAACGCGCCGCCGCGCAGTCCGTATTTGAACAACGAGATTTTGAAGCTTTAATAATGTACCCGTCAATCAAAATTTAATAACCCTTATTACCACCTGATAGGTCCGACCTTGTCAAATTTTGCGAACACATTTGATTTGATTCGTGCGACCGTAAAAAACAGTGCGTTAGTTGTGGGCAGATCCAAGCCTCTTTTATAATTAACTAATAATGCTTCCTACGGAATTTCCTGTTTAGAACGACTAATCCTATACTTCCAAAGTTGTCATCATCAATTATTAAATTATCCAGTAAAGTTAAGGGTGAGTTGCTCAATGCAAGAACGCGACAAAAGACACCACACTTAGAAACGGAAACAATTCTCATCACCAATTCCCCGTTCAAATAGGCGACGTAGATTAAAAGATAATACAACGCGCCGTGCTGAATTTGCATAGTAAGTGCGAATACAATGAGGCGTTGTTGATTACTTCTTCGACGACTAAACGACGTACAAAAGGTCTGATTTTTATTTACGCGTCGAAAATTGCCACATTGACCCCGCTGAGAAACGTGGCTCGCCGAAGCGAAACGTGCAAATTACGTGTGGGGTGTTGCGGGGGGAATCCCAGGGTGCGTGGGAAAGACATCTGGATTAATGTGTCGGAGGGTGCGATTTTTACGTCGCCGCGTCCTCGTTTTCGTATTTTCCGTTCTTCCCGTTCGTCAGACGTCAGGACGTTTGAGGAGTTTTAATATTTACAACCCGACGACCGACGCTCGCTCAGAATTTGCGTTGTTTTGTGTGTGTGTCAGTCAAAGATCCTGACAGAGATGAATCGTCCGATAAAGAATACAGAAGATTTTTTTTAATAATGCAAAAACATCGGAAAATATTTCAGAAAATATGTACGGCTTTGACCTCTGCTGCGTTCGTTGTCATTAAAAGTAATTAAAAATGTTGAGAATTCAGCAGAACTTTAATGGGAATTACAACCATTTTTAATTTTCACAATAATGTGTTTAGCGAGCTTGACATCTCGGGCATGTCTCTGGAAAAGTTTTGTAACATTATTTTAGTTTAGGAAGAAAGGGTTCAATTTCTCTTTTTTTTTCGTTAATTTTTTTAAATAAATTTTAAAAAATCCAGGCTTAATTGGAAAAGCTTTTTACAGATTAATTTATTGTAATTCAGTTTGTTTGAAATTCGTCGTTTTTTTCAGGTGTTTCAAATTACACTAGTTTACAAATTAACAAAAAAAAAATTCTGTACATTAGATGCCACTATATTTTTCTTGTGTACTTTGGCGCGCCAAACTCGAAAATTGCATTAATTTTTTTTTGTATGGATACGTTTTCGAAATATGAATTTTTTAACTTTTTCTTGGTTTTTTTCGGAGGTAGTTTGACTATTTGAAGCATATCTCGAGTTAGAAACGTCCAATCTCGCCGTTCGGCACATCAAATTAAAGATACTCGATCACAAATAAATGTTACTAATATTGTTTATCAGTCGCTTCAGTAGTTTCAGTGCAATGGTACATCATATGACAAAAAAAATTTTTTTTTTTTGCCTAAATCAAAGTCGATAATTCAATCTATCGCGGAGAAAAAGCATAAATCGTGGAAATATAACCAGTTTCTTGTTTTTTACGTAGCGTTTGCAATTTTACGAAGAGAAAAAGGTATTTAGGATGAAAATCTATGTAGAAATGCCTAAGTTATGATCAATTATATGTGAAAGCACCAAAATTCAATGTTTTCTTTATTTTTGTATTTTTGTATTTTTTCCTTATTTATAGCGTACAACTACGTTTATTTTTATTGTACTCTTTCAG
>JAFFZR010021927.1:5108-15308 GCA_018397195.1 Lethrus apterus | reverse complement strand
TCCTTCGTTGCTGTATTCCAGATATTTAGGTTCTTTTGTAGATCCTTCTCGTTTCCAGCGAAAATAACCATGTCGTCTGCAAAAGCTCCCTCAGTTATGTTTACTCTTTGTAGTTGCATATGTCCTATTCCTTGTTTTTTTGTTAATGGTTTGCACTTCCTGATGATCTCATCCATAAATACAATAAACAGTAGCGGGCTGAGGCTTCCTCCTTGTCTAAGGCCCATGTTTGTACTAAATGCTTCTGACATCATATTATTTCTTATAATTGTATTTACGTTGTTTCTATATATTTTTTGAACTAGTCTTATAACTTCTTCCACTTCTGAAACCACTTTGTGATTCATCTAGTGCAGGGGTTCTTAAACTTATGTAGTCCGAGGACCCCCTCTTGAACGACATTTTTTTTGCGGACCCCATCCAAACCCTAGGCATTTTACGTCGTTCTTGAAATTTAATTTCTGGCTCAATAATCTCATAGGCACTACTAATTTTTAAGCAATGATATAAAAATTAAAAAAAAAAATACATACAAATCATAAAAATTATATAAAAATCACAGAACATAATAATAATAGGTTCATGTTTTATTTATTGCCTTAAAAAAAAATTATTGCTCTGCGCTTCTTCGTCTTCTTGAACTGTTTGGAACCAGTTTTTATAATTTCGCGGACCCCCGGTAATGGTTACGCGGACCCCCAGGGGTCCGCGGACCACTGTTTAAGAACCTATGATCTAGTGTATTCTCTATTCTCTTTCTTATTCTCTTTTCTATTATTTTTTCGAGCATTTTCATGGCTGTGCTTAACAGTGTGATGCCCCGATAGTTGCTGCACTCCTTCGGATCTCCTTTGTTAAATATGGGAACGATTAGAGCTTTCTCCCAAACTTTTGGCAGCTTTTCTTCTTTCCATACCTTGTTATATATATATAGCAGCATCTCTCTATCTTTATATCCTATATTTTTAATCATTTCTGATGTTATTCTATCAGTTCCGGGTGCCTTTCCGTTTTTTAGCTCTTCAATTGCTACTTGTAATTCCTCTTTGCTTATTTCCTCCTCATTTCATTCTCCTGTAATTTCAGTTTGGAATGCTTGTTCTTCTAGCTCTCCTGGTTTGTTGAGTAACTCCTGATAGTACTCTCTCCACCTTTCCATGATTTCCAGGCCTTCCGTTAGTATTTCACCCTTTTTATTTTTTATGACTTGTATGCTTTGTTTCTTTTCTGTTCTTAATGATTTTAGTGTTTGGTAGAATAGTTTTTGATTTTCTTTACAGTCTTGTTCCATTTTCTCCCCAAACTTCTCTAATTGTTCATTTTTGGCTACTGTTATTATTTCTTTGGTTTTTTTCCTTTCCTTTTTGTAGTTCTCATATTTTTCTTGGGTCTTGTTTGCTAGGTTCTTCTTCCATGCCTTTTTCTTTATCTTTATTTGTTTTTTAATTTCCTCCGTCCACCACGATGTTTGTTTACTGTTGTTGCTTTTCCTGTTTATCCCACATTCCTCTACTGCTGTCTTCAACACCAATTTTTCCAAATAGTTCCAGTTTTCTTCTATACTACCATTTTCCATATTTATGTCCGTTTCTTCCAATTTTAGGTTTATTGTTTGTTCAAATTTCTTTGCAATCTCTTTATCTCTTAGTTTATATGATTTGATTGTATCCCATTGCACTGTTCGTTTTTTTTTGTACTATTTTGTAGGTTTCGTTTTTCTATTTCATCCTGACTACTATTCAACGAGTTCTAAAACACTATAAGTTCCAAGGATTTTTAACGAAGTGCATACCCAACATCCCCAAAAATTAAATGTTTGGGCTGGCATTTTTGATGACCGCATCGTTGGTCATTTGTTCTTACCTCATAATTTGTCAGGAGCGGTGTACTTGGAATTATTATAAGACACCATTGTGCCAATGTTAACTGATATTATTGAGAATAATGAACAATTACCTGGGAGACCAGCTAGTATTCGAACAGGACGGAGCTCCTCCGCATTTTGCACTGCCTGTTCGCCAGTATTTGGATGAGTTGTTTCCGAATCAATGGATTGGAAGGAGAGGTCCAATTGAATGGACTCCACAGTCTCCAGAATTGACTCCATTAGATTTCGTTTTGTGGAGTCATTTAAAAAATAAAGTATATGCAACTCAGCTGGTTTCTTTAGATGATCTACGACAACGTATCGTTAACGAATGCCGGCAAATTACGCCACATATGCTCCAGAATGCCCGTGTACGTTTTGAGCAGAATCTATACTATTGTATGGAAGACGGTGGTCATAATTTTAAACATTTACTGCATTGACATGTTAGTTGTACTGTTCAGAAATAAGAAATTCAAACACTTTTGTAAAACTAATTCAATGACCCTTCAAATGGCGTGTCTTTAGATAACCCTTGCTATTTCCAAATTTTTGGATAAACTCCCACTTCAGAGTTGAAAATAGCTAAAACATTTGTCCTTCTTGCAAAGAAAATTCACCTGCTTCAGTATTTTTTAAGCAAGTAATCTCGAGGGTGACAAACAAAATTATAAAAATGTTGACTATTCAGAGCTCACTAATTCGGTAAGTAATGATGATAATTCAAAAATTCTTTTGTAAAGCCCATCGATGGGCTTTCAAATGATAAATTTGTAAATACCTGGCAAAAGGTATTTACAAATTTTAGGGTAAATTTCGCCCCCATTTTAGGGCTGCAACTAGGTGACTGCAAATAGCTAAAATATTTGTCTGCCTTCCAAAGAAAATTGAGCTGTCACAGGGTTTGTAAGGAGAGCGTCTAAATACTTGAAAACACGCCTGTTTCGTTTTCTGTGTGGCCACTCTGTGTATACAATATACAGGACTTTAGTGACGATTTCTACGTAAATACTTACTGAGTTTAACACCAAATAATATTTTTCAATATGGCAATATGATATGTATGTATGTACCAGTAGTGATTACATAATTTCGACAAAAATCGTATTTATGTAAATTTGTTACCACTAGACAAAAGTTATGTTATTGTCAAGACATTCATCAAATCAGAAATTCCCACAGTTGCCTTTACAGACGATTGATAAACTGGCCCTTATTTCCACAATGTAAGTATTACAATTCCGCCAGAACTTTCGTTACTTAAAACATTGATGTTTTGAGCGTCTCAGCGACTTTTGGGTAATTGCTTAGTTGATTAATTTTATCGACTTTCTACCCTTTGTAGTGTAAGGTGGAGGTGTTATCTGATATAGTTCTTTTTTATATTTGCTTCCATCACTTTCTGTCTTATACAGCTTATTTCACGTTTTTCCATTTTATTTTCGTCCTCTATGTTGCTTTCCTCCTCTATGTATGTTTTCTGAGCCATTTTCCATTCTTCTTTCGCGTTGTTTAGTTAATTTTTCTTTTGCACTCTATTTTTCTTAGAAATTTCTTTATTGCTGTTTTTTTGCTTACTTAGTTTTCTGTATTTGCACATGCCTCTGATCATGTAATAGTACTGATGGGTATTTCTTTTTTAACGAAAAAGGCCGTTCCTTAAAAATAAGGAAATGAGAAGGCATACAGATTGTTTTATTTGCAGCTTCTTCTTTTCATGTTTTCTTCATTTTGTCTTATTATTCTGATGACCAAACTTTTTAATATTTCTTTACAAATTTTCATGTTTTCCTGTTTCTTCATTTTTTATCCTTATCTTTTGTTATTAATAATAATAATTTAACTTTTTGTATATTTTTATTGTCTCGTCTAAAACTGCTTCTAATAAGATTAATTATTTAGATGTGCCCGGAGCGCACTCAAACATATACTTTTTTGTATTTTTATGAAGCGATATAAAATATTTTGATTTCGATTACTCAGCGATTTGAACTTTGTTAAAATTAAAGCGAAGGTGCGCCAAAAATGTCTTTGCAAAAAAAAACGCCGGCCCTTGTTTTCCTGTAAACGTTCCATATATCTTTTCTATTTATTCGATAGAAAGCTTTTTCTAAATCGACGAAGCATGTATATCTTTGTCTTCTAGTTTTTCGTTTTATCTTACAATGAATATCTTGTATTCCTTCATTAGGCTTAGCTTAACCCGTACTGATTTTATCTTCCAGCGTTCTTTCTAATTGCTTTCTAAGACCTTTTTTTCAGGATTCTTGCATATGATTTCGCTACTGGGCTTAACAGTGTGTGTTAAGGCCTACGCATCTAGATCAGATGCAAGGGACCTTATGAATGTATCAGCGCATTTTATTAGTTGTAGTTGGTCAATAAAAGTTTAAAAAAAAAAATCAATTGGTCCTTCGAGCAACAACATCGAATTCGTAATTCGAAACATTAAAAAACTCGAGTTCGTAACTTGGTCCACAATTTGTTAAAAAAAAGAACACAGATTTGATTTGATTCTTACATTCCTTTAAGTTTCCTTTTTTAATGCCTAGTTTTATGCCCACTTGCCCGTCTTCGTGTGATTGTCCTGTTCCCAGCACTTTTCTCAACAATTGCTTTCTCATCTTTGTTATGGCGTGATCATGCCTCGATACTTCCCTTCTCTATGCAATTTTCGCGCATAATTCTTCTAACGTGATCTCCGTTTTCTGTGTTTGTTCTGTTGTCGTATCTTCGCCAATTTTTAAAATATGGCCTCCATTTTTCCATTATTCCTTCGCTTCTCTTTTTTTGTAATGGTGCATGTTTATCCTGTGTGTTACACTCTTTCTAGGATTTTTGTTTTTCTTTTTTTATGAGTTTTTTGACTCGTTCTGATTCTATTTTATATTCTCCATAATCTTTAGCACTGAGGTATTTTTATTTATTTTCCTTCTTTCTAATGCCGTTTTAACTTTTCCTGTCCACCAGTTAGTTTTGTTTGTTATTCTCACTTTCTGCAGATTTCTTCTGGCTTTGCTTGGTGTTGTTCCAGAGCTCTTCGATCTCTATTTATTCTCCTTAATTTAACTTTTCTTTAAGAGTTTGGTCTTATATTCTATATAAAATCTTTAAGGCTCTGAGTTTCGTTAGTTTGTTCGATAATTTCTTATTCCTTTACTTTTTCAACTCTGTTTATTCTTCTTCAAATTTGTTAGCACCTCCTCTTAACATCTGCTCCGCGGTCTCCCTCTTTTCCTCATATTATCCAGTTCTCTATATGCTATTTGCTGCATGATCATCCTTCAACTTTTCCATATCAAGTTTACAAAGTTTCTAACTGTGATTTGGTCTTCCAACTGATTATTCTTATTAGGTTTTCCACGTTGCCCTAATCATTGTGTTGGAATAGGTTTCCAACAAATATAAGTCAGTCGTAGCCGCAACCCAAAGACCATACTCTGTAATTGGGTTCGACCTCTTGAGGTGGCAGAACAAAGGGGTAAAATAAACAATAAAAATAAACTATTTTTCGCTTGATATAATTTGTATACCTCTTCATTGGTTCTTCTTCTATAACCATCTTTTTACCACTAAATATTCTTCTAAGGATTATTCTCTCCCGCCTCAATATATTTTCTTGGATTTTTTTCGTGTTTCACATGCATATAATAGTGTTGTCTTTAAATTAGTTTTGTAGAGCAATAATTTTGTATTCCTTGCCATATGTTTTGATCTTATGATGAGATTTATTTGGTGATTCTCCAATTGACTCACCTTTCTTCTTTGGCTTTGTTTATAATTATCACACCTTTTCCACTTCCTAAAAGGCTATTTTTGTCTTCTCTGATCTTATTCTTATAAGCTGCCTTTTTGTTGTTAATCTTTAGTCTCATTGTTCTTGCTAAGTTTATTAGGCTGGCGGTTACTTCTTCTAGAATCTTTTTGTCGCCATCTATCAAGGCTACGCCATCTGCGTTGTTACTTCTTTATGGCTTTTGTATATTACATTTCTTGATCTATTTATCTGGCTTTGTTTTACAATTTTTTCTAAGATCCAGTTAAACAAGAGCGTATATCCAGTAACCACTGGGTAATTTTGTGAAGCCCTTGTTTTTTTAAATTTCCGTTAAATTAAGTTTTTTTTTCATTTTTAAATAAAATAATTACGAATAAATGTTGTTGCTACAATTTCTTTCTTTCTTTTAGTTCTTTTGATTTCTTGTTCGTCAATTGCTGTCACAAAATAATATTGCAATATCTAGCAACAATAAATGTTTAATTATTATGCTATTATAGGTACCTGAAATTTGAGTTAATGGTTCTTCTAAATGACAACCATCATCTATTTTCATTGAATGATTAGATTCATAATTGCATTCTACATACATTGTACGTGTTGGTCCATTTCATCCTGGATGAAAGTAATTTATCATTTTCGTAAAATTCAATTAGTTTGCGTATAATAACTAATAATAATAAATGGTGCAATTTGTGTCAAATACGATTTGTTAAGTAGATCAAGAGCATACCTTGCCTTCTTTACCAGTGACATTGCTTTTCATCTAAAAAGTATCTCTAACGTTTGATTCGAAATATGGGTAACCTTGGGCTAAACAAATGTATTTTATTGTTCCACACATTTATATTTCTGTCAATACACGTAAATGACGATGTATCGAAAACAGTTTTAACTGTTAATAAAAATTAAATCTGTGGGACTGTCAATATGGAATGCAGATGGCGTGAAGGAATTGGACCAAGGTAGTCTTGATTGGGCGCGGTATCAGTTGAACTGTTTCCACGCACTAGGAAAACTTGAATGATGATTAGGGCGGTATTACTGCAAAAATAATGTCATGGCAAAATAAGACACCAAATAATTTTTAATTATAAGATTGCTTGGAATAAAAGTTTGCAAATATGCCTGCAGTTATATGTATGTCATAATTTGAGTTTTTTACTTCAACGTATAGCATATTACAAAGGCATAAAATATGTAATATCATTTTCATTTGAAATAAAATTCTCGTAAGTATTTTGAAGCGCATCGTCTAATGGAAGATTAAAGGTTTCTTAACAAAACAGTGATTTTATTTTAATGGCGCAGCTGAATGCAGATTTTTGTAAAATTTTGAATGGTTAGGGTTGAGCTTTAAAAAAGCTGTGTTGACATTTCTTCCATCAGGCATTCCCATATGAATAATTTGTAATCATAAGCAATTGTCTTTTCGGTTAGCTGCCTTAAACCTCTTTTTGGTCTGAAACCGGTTGTCATCAAGTGTCAATTTTCTTAGTCCCTTTTCAAGAATTATCTCATATATTTTACATACAACACTTAAAATGGAAATTCCTCAGTTCAGAAAGTTTTTAGGGTCTTCTTTTTTTATATACAGTGTGGTGATAAAGTTTGGAACATAATTCATAAAATCGTTCTATAATGTTTTTAAGAAAATCGCTCGAACAGGTCAATTTTTGTTTCTGACGTTAATTTTTTTGGAATGACGTCATTTGGTTTTTGCACAAAGACGTCATCATAATTTTATAAATGACCCCCACTTTTTTCTTCTGTTTTTAATAGACCTTCTTACTACCTAAACGGTGATGCAAAAAAATGTGTACCTTACATAACAATTTTTTTGAATAAATGACATTTAAATTTTTTCTTTTAAACAAAAATTTTAATTTTTTGAAGAAAAAATGTTATTTTTTTCAGAAAAGTTCTTATGTAAAGAATTAATTCGGTAATCACTACTTAAACATCAAGGAGGTCTATCAAAAGCAAAATAAAAAAATAAGAGGTGTCATTTAAAAAAATCGATAATGACGTCATTGCACCTTAAAGCTTCACTCTTCGTCTTAGATACATAAATTACTGTTATTTGCTTTAATTTAGAATGTTTACGATTATTACTTTTACTAAATTATAACCACTGACGATCTGAAGTAAATGTGTCATTTATTCCAAAAAAATTGTTATGTGAGGTACCAATTTTTTTACATCACCGTTTAAGTAGTAAGAAGGTCTATTAAAAACAGAAGAAAAAAGTGAGGGTTGTCATTAAAAAAAAAAAAAATATGATGACGTCATTGTGCAAAAACAAATGACGTCATTCCAAAAAAAAAAAATTAACGTCAGAAGACGGCATTTTAAAAACAAAAATTGACCTGTCCGAGCGATTTTCTTAAAAACATTATAAAACGCTTTTATGAATTTTACTTTATCACCACACTGTATTTGCAGCCCACGCTGTATTCAGAATTCCTTTCCGGTTCTTCCCATACATTTAATCCACTCCGCCTTGATAATGTCCGCCGTCGCCTATCCATTTTTTTAACTTCCCGACCGCTTCTTCCACTTCATTTACTGTTAAATACTCTTCTGTATTCCAGCGTCTGCTTGCGTTTCGATTGCCTATTTCTTCGTCTTAGTTAAATGTTTTTTTGAAATATTCGCGCCATCTTTGTATAATCTGTTTATTCGTCTTTGTCTTCTTTTTCCTCATTCCAATGCATTCCGTTACTTTTATCTTTCCTTAAAATTTTGAAAGTTCTTTCTAACAGTTTTGCATTTCCTTTGCTGTTTTCTTCCATCTTATTTCTGAATTCTTCCCAGGATTCAATCTTCCCTTTTAGCACTAAATCTTTAACATTCTTCCTTTGCTCCTTTTACAGAACTTTTATAATTCAGTTTAGTCTTGTTATTGAGATAGTCTTTCCATACTTTTTTCTACCATTTAATTGCCACTTTACAGATTACCAATTTAAAAATCTCCAATACGTTCCATTACTTTTGTCTTTCCTTAAAATTTTGAAAGTTCTTTATAACAGTTTTGCATTTCCTTTGCTGTTTTCTTCCATCTTATTTGTGAGTTCTTCCCAGGATTCACTCTTCCCTTTTAGCACTAAATCTTTAACATTCTTCCTTTGCTCCTTTTACAGAACTTTTATAGTTCAGTTCAGTCTTGTTATTGAGATAGTCTTTCCATACTTTTTTCTACCATTTAATTGCCACTTTACAGATTACCAATTTAAAAATCTCCAATACGTTCCATTACTTTTGTCTTCCCTTAAAATTTTGAAAGTTCTTTATGACAGTTTTGCATTGCCTTTGCTGTTTTCTTCCATCTTATTTCTGAATTCTTCCCAGGATTCACTCTTCCCTTTTAGCACTAAATCTTTAACATTCTTCCTTTGCTCCTTTTACAGAACTTTTATAGTTCAGTTTAGTCTTGTTATTGAGATAGTCTTTCCATACTTTTTTCTACCATTTAATTGCCACTTTACAGATTACCAATTTAAAAATCTCCAATACGTTCCATTACTTTTACTTTTCCTTAAAATTTTGAAAGTTCTTTGTGACAGTTTTGCATTTCCTTTGCTGTTTTCTTCCATCTTATTTCTGAATTCTTCCCAGGATTCACTCTTCCCTTTTAGCAATAAATCTTTAAGTTTCTTCCTTTGCTTCTTTTACAGAATTTTTATAGTTCAGTTTAGTCTTGTTATTGAGATAATCTTTCCATACCCTTTTCTTACATTTAATTGTCACTTTACAGACTGCCAATTTAAAAATCTCTCAAAGTCATTATAGATCTTCAGAACTTTTTCAATTTGCCGAGCTTACTGAGCTCCTCTTCCATCTTTTCATTACAGATTGCCAATTTGAAAATCTCCCAAAGTCATTCTAGATCTTCAGAACTTTTCCTATTTATCTTACTGAGCTCTTCTTTCATCTTTTCATTAAAACTACTTGTAATATTTCCGTCTTGTAGTTTGCGAGCTCTTATATTTGGTTTAATGAACAAGCAATTTCCTGTGTCTGTGTGTCTGTGTGTCTGCATTGCCTTTTATATTTCATTTTGATTTCAACCAGTAAGTGATCACTTCCTACTTTCCAACCTCTTTTAACTCGCGCATCATTAATTTCTGTTTTGTGTTCATTTTGTGTCAATATCAGATCTATGATCGACTTCTCTTTCCTACTCTCCATTACTGTAGTATATTTATGTATATCTTTATTAAAATGTGTGTTACATATCACCAAATTATTATCTAAACAGAATTCTATAACTCGTTTCCCATTATTGTTTAAACATTCTTCTCCGTACTTTCCAACTGGGTCTCGTCTTCACTCTTTTCCAACCTGCCATTAAAATCAACCATTACAATCGGTTTGTGGTTTATATTATCTACCTCTTCCCGAAGTTCTTCCGAGAATGAGTCTTTATTTTCATTTTCTGAAGATCCACATACTATAATAATTGACATTTTTTAATTTTCCACTTTATCCATATCTACTTTAATAATTCTTTTAGAAACACGTTTTCATTTATATGTACAGAGTGGCCCACCGA
>JAFFZR010021926.1:0-15806 GCA_018397195.1 Lethrus apterus | reverse complement strand
CGGCCCTTGCGCTGTGCTACTCCGCAGCCGAATATGCATCCCCCGTATGGGAGAGATCTGCACACGCCTATAGACTGGACCCTGTCCTGAATGACACATGCAGATTAATATCGTGATGTCTAAAACCCTCCGCCACGATCAACTCTACATGTTAGCCGGAATTGCACCACCGCAAATACGGAGGGAAATCTTAGCCATGGCCGAACGAAGCAGGCAATGCGACGACTCCAGACATCCATTGCATCAGCATGTCCCGCCAGTGGCCAGACTAAAATCAAGGCGAAACTTTATGCAATCTACACAGCCCCTCAAAGCCTCTAAAACTGCGACCACGGAGGCAAAGTTAGAACAGCGCTTAGCAGTCAATGATATCCCAACCTGGAATCCAAAAGAAAAACTGGAAATCCCTCAACCGACTCCGGTGCCAAATGGGGAGATGCAAGAACAACCTCCTGAAGTGGGGATACGCAGAAGAGGAAACATGTGAATGCGGAGAATCCCAGACAATAGAGCACCTCCTGGTGTGCCAATCCCTACAAGCCCCATGTACCCTCCGGGACCTATGGACGTACAATGAAAATGCTGTGATGTGCGCCAGACATTGGAGTGATATATGAACACTTATATATATATATTGTTAATAATGTAGGTATATAGATATTTTACATGATGTAGTTCAGACACGTTTAAATAAATAAATAACAACAATAATAAAAAATTTCCCAAGTTATATATTCCATTTCAATTCAAAGCTCGTGTTTGTAATTGGTTTATGTTTCTCATTATGTTTAGTTTCCTTGATGGGATTTTCACCTTAAACAACTGATTTCTATAAAAAATAATTGATAGATATTTTATAAAACTTAATAAAACAATTTTCTAAAAAAAAATTTTACATAAGAGAAAAATTGTTAAAAACAATTTCCAGAAGGCTAATATTTATTTTTAACAAATTTTAGAAAAACTTGATTAATAAAACGCAAAATGAAGAGATTTTTCTTACATTTAACGATTTATAAAATTACAATTTTCTTAGCAAATCCTCAAATCATTTTACTGTTATGAAAACAATGTCTTCTTGCATTCCAACCGAACTTGGAGAAAATTTGTAATTTTTTATTACTTCTGCACCTTGTGAATTCACCAAGTTTAATTTTTAACATTATTATTATTTTGTGGCCCCGTGATTTAATCAACGAAATTTAATTTTTTAACAGGATTTTCCCAATTTTGTCCGCTTAATAAACAAAATTTAAAAAAACAAACCAAACATCAGTCATAATTCACAATTATAATTTTTTCTTCGTCCAAAAATAGCGTCTTGGCGAAATCCATCGATGAACAATTTTCAAAAAATCCTATCAAATCTATTTCAAAATTGACTAGCTCAATAAATAAAATTTTAAAAAATTGTTTGATAATATTTAGAAAATATGGTGGCCAAATACTATATGGAACTGAACAGGCGAAGAAGAAATCGAAGTTCAAATCAGAAGGAGACAACTCGGCTGGCTGTGTCACACGTTAAGGAAGAGGAAATTAGCAGAAGCGCATTACATTGGTGTCCCCAAGGAAGAAGGAAGAAAGAGCGTCTAAAGGAAACATGGAGAAAAAGTATGTAAAAAGAAACATAGAAAGACCATAGAAAGAATGAGGTACATAGCAAAAAAAAAGAACGAAATGTAACTACTACTACTTAGCCAAAAATTAATTACTTTCATCAGGAGTGAACCGTGCATATTTTTTTTGTATTCAATATCCATTAATGAGATCGATTCAATTAATAATGAAACGGTAAATAAAAATGAACGAGCGATTAAACACCCAGATACGTGCCGTTGGAAAAATAGACAAAAACGTCCACGAAAATATTCGACAGTAACATACCGATATTAACCGTCGTCGAATCGTTTAAATTGTTTTCTTTTTTCCCGTCTCGAGATTTCAGCATCTTTACGTTCAATCATATTTTTTTTTTCGCATTGTTACGTCGAATTACAGTGTTTGGGTGCAATAAACTCGATCTGTTAAATTGTGGGTTCGTCGTGTGTTTCTTACCTTTACGGCCGGTCGAATGAAGAAGTATTTATTTTAATAACATTTAATTATCCGCCGGTAATATAAATCCGGATAAGTAAATTGCGGTACTTTTACAATTGTAACAGTATATGTTCAATCTGTAATTCCAGTAATTTGGTTTTGTAAAAGCACGTTTTAAGCTTAACATTGCGTATTATCTATTATCTGTGGTAACTGTTTATGTTTTTAAATCAAATTTGTTTATAAAGATACATAACGTTTGTTTCTTGCATACATTTTATGTTTATTTCAGTCGTAGTGAAACAATTTACAATTCTAGATAATGTACACCGTCGAATAAATTATTTATATCAGATGAATACGAGAGTAAAGAAACTTTATGTAATTCTCGTGTGAGTTGCGGAATACCGTGCCGGTGTCTCGTATAACACCGTTCACATATTTACATTTAAGGTAAATAAGGTATTAAATTATTAATAGAAAAATCGCCGGCCGTGACTGAGTTCAGTATAATAATGTGTCTTAACCAGATATTATTATAAATATATAAGGAGTAGTTAAGCATAACCCAGATTGCCCTACATGGACGTGCAGTAACAAGAGATGCCAGACTGCGGAAGAACAGGCTAGGACAAATTGGTTTTGCGGTCCTGGAGGTGAGGTCAATACCACCATGACCGACGGGTCGAGAGGTCAGGGGCAATAGCGCAGCCGAACTACACTAGGACAACATATCGATCAAAACATGCCAATAACATTTTTTTAAATCACCATTTTTGCGATTGCAAGAAAAAAATTGCAAAAGTACCTTGTGATGAATATTTATCCTTTTTTATATTATTACCATTTTTAATTAATTTTGAAACATTTCGTTAATACGTTTCTAAAAAAAAATATATACCTAGTTTTTCTTAGTTTTTGAAATTCAGTACGTCAGATTTTTACTTTACTATAACAATAATAGCTATAATAATAATAATCACTGAATAATAATTAAATTCGTGTTGTAGCAGCAGAAACCTAACATAATCTAACAAGAAACATAACAACATGGGAAAACACTAAAGAAAAAATTGATAACAACTCAAGTAAAATAAAAAGGCAACACTGACGCGCGGCGAAGCGAAGCGAAACGCGGCGAAGAGCAGCGTCGCGAGAGCGGAGGCCGCACATTAGGGCGAAGCGAAGCGAGGCGAAATAGTTGCCAGGCCTGACGCTCATGTGCATGATACAATATTTAATTACCAACAGTGTTATTTATCATTGTGTGCGTGTAAGTTTCGGTATTCCAATACATAATTGATGCGTATAAACTTATTTGAATTTGTAGGCTAGACAGTCCAGGCAATCCCGAATATCCAAAAATCCGGAAAACTCCGGGAAAATATGGGAAACTCCGGGCAAAATCCGAGGAAACTCCAGGAAAAGTCCGAGAAACTACGGGCAAAGTCCGGAGAACTACTGGCAAAATTTTGGGGGAACTTCGGGCCAAATCCTGGAACTCCTGGCAAAATCCGGAAAACTTAGGGTAAAATCCCGGGTAACTCCGAGCCAAATCCGGACAAAATCCGGGAGTGTTGGCAACCGTAGCAAAAGTAGTTCCCGTTATCAAAAAAGTAATACATCGGTAGTTATCGTCCAATATCCAATTAATCAGTGTTTTTAAACTTTAAGATCAGGGGTGGGCAACCTTTCTTTATAACGTGGGCCGGAATAAATTTTACGTTTTTTCCGCGGGCCGTAGTTAATTGACACGTTCTTGTGACCAATAATTTTTTTAGTCTACAAATATGAAATAAATAAAAAAAAGTTTTAAAGTTAGTACTAAATTATGAACATACACGTTGCTATGTGCGTTTATATTCAATTCAAACTAGAAGAATTAGAACGAAAAATATTTATTTATAATTTCTTCTAAAGATCTCGCGGGCCGGATAGAAACTTTTCCGGCCCGCGGGATAAAAGGAACAAAACTATGAAATCACAAACGAAAAATTACAACAAAATTACACTATGCTAAACTGTACAAACTGAGCCTATCAGCTTCTCATCGGAAAACGAAAGTGTCCGATAAGCAACGAAAATCTAAAACTTTGGCTCTTCCCGTCTCTACGAACCGAACACTGTCGCGAGGCGAGGCGAAGCGGCGCGAAGATACGTCGCTGATTGATTGCTCTGGAAACATCTCTGTGCGGGTTCCCATTGGATAACGTACGTTTTTCTCTGGCGTAATAAATTCCCTGCGCTTCGCCGCGCTTCTTTGTGCGACCTTTATAGCGACAAACAGCTTCTAAAATCACAGTTCTTTTGGAGAACCGATGAAAATTAAGGACAATAATTTGCGTTCAATAATTGAAGGTGTAGTTTAAAATTATATTAAGTAAAATTTCGGTTTCTTAAAAAATATCTTTTCCCTTTATATTTAATTACAAAATGTAATTATTATTGTTGCGCCGTCATACAATTTTATAATTTCGAATAAACAGAAATACATTTTCTTCGTTAATAATATCCTGATATCGACGATGATATCGTAATTTTATGCGTCCATTAATTATTCACGTTAATTGGTTGTCATGATTCATAAGTTCAATACATTTAAATTAATATCGACAAGTTTTGATTTTTTCTCACCGTTAGTGTTCGTGTTAAGTACAGAAATTTTGAATCTAGGACTATAATTTACAGGCATTAAGTCATTAAGCTTTGATTTTGTATGTATATAATTAGCATGATCAATTATGTCATCTACATACACAATCTTAATGGATCCACATCAACAACCATGACATAATAATAAAAAAAAAACAAAAATAATATTTGCTATTGAAATGTATATTCCGGCCGACAAAAAGCATCTAATGAGCAACACAGTTGATCAAATTCACTAATTAAATATTGAAGCGGTGCGAGTTAAATTTAAAGACTATAAAATAATTTCTGCTGAACACATTTGCAAGTCATTAAAATCGAAAGGTCGTATATGAGTCGGTTAACAATAAATTCAGGTATGATTTACGTTCACCCTGACCAATAATTCGAAATGGTAAGTCAGGGTTTTTCGATCTTATAGTATGACGTAAGTTATAAAATCGTGACGTAAATGTTACGTGAAATTTAAAATATGTTGATTTGTTTTAAATAAATAGAAACTTGAAGAAAAACACCGAAAGCACCGAACATAAAAATGCTGTGTTTAATTTTAAAAAATGATAATGTTTCATCCCATCTTATATTTCTTTTTTCCACTCTTTCTTGTTACTTTAGCTTCATATATCCTTCTTGTTATTCTTTCGTCCAGCATGTAACAATAATCTTGCAATTATATAAATTTTTCAATCTTGTTTTCATATTTATTTTAGAAATTTTTTTTTTAAACTGACGAAATTAAATTTTTGATAATTTACCCATATTTTACATAACGATATGAACAATTAAGTTTTTCATTATGTTTACCTTCTTCTATGGGGTTTTTCCCTAAAGAACCAACAACATGGTTTTTATAAAAAAAATAATAAGAAGAGTTTTCCAAAATTAAATATTCCATAAAAATTACGTCAAGAATTTTCTAAAATTTTTGTCAAATAATTTTCAAAAAGAATTTTTTTTAATAATTAATAAAATCCAAATCGAAGAACTTTTTTTGATTTTTATTAATTCTGGTTTCTTGAATTTACTGCTCCAAATAAAACAATTACTGTAAAACGAAATGTTCGCATAACAACAACAAAAATTGCATTTCTGGTCATCAAGCTAGTTTTTCAACGTCACAAACACCGCATAGCATCAGTATCAAAATAGATTGGTTTTTATTTTTCCCATTATGCTATTGAAACGTGAATTTTAAGACTTTTTTTAAATCCTTTTCTTATTAAATGGATAATAAATTATTAAATAACTGTATAAAGTAAAACCAATCATAAATTTCTTCGAAATTGCAATTTACTTTATTAAAAATTAATTTTGCTAATAGCTCGGCAAAATGATAGGTGTGCATTAAATTGAGAGGAGTCATTTTTTTACAATTAAATGTTTATTAAATTACCGTCATGCTAAAATTACGAAAATTATCTTTATGGTATGTTCGTAAATTAAAATTTAATTTAGCCATTCAAACAGGTGAGAACAACAAGTTTACTGTGTCAAATTTATTATTAACCTTTTTTTTAACATTTTAGAGTAATTCAATAAATCAACTTAAATGGAGTGGAGTTTAGATTTTATTCCAATCACATTTTTTCTTCACATTGTGTGAAGCAACCTACTTCTTGCTCGTATAACCGCTTCATCTGTTACGACATACAGTTCTCCACGACACGTTCGATAATACCGATAATCATATGTTCATACTAATCGATTGAAATTCGGCACGATTGTGTCGTGAGATGCATTGTTTACGGAATTTCCCCCATAAAGAACGCGCACACACGCTTTATTTAACTGTATAAAAATTATAATTTTTAAGGAATTTCCGAACGCGTATGTTGGTATGTTTCGAATAAATTACTAATTGGTCAGTAAATGATTGTGTTGCGTGAAGCTCTTGAATTGTTTTATAACTGTTTAAAAATTAACATAAAATCTTGATTGTGATAAATACACTGGATAATTTTTCTTTTCTTGTTTTCGTGTTTTGTCATAATAAAAACAAAAAATTACAATAAAATTTAAAAAATCTGTAAACTACACATTTAACCGAGATCCCGACAAAAAAATGCAACATTACATTTCATAATAAATTATTCACAATCCCATTCGTGATAAACGTTTATTAGTACGCCTGTCGAGTTCCATAGATAAAATCACCTAACCAGATACAAATAGAGAAATTCAAATCGTAATGGCATGCAGATAAAATGCAGAATATTCATAGCTCTAAAATTAATTACAGAAGAAATGTCCCTTGGCTTCGCTCATAACGCGACTCGGCGACGTTACGTAAAATTAATTCCAACAAATAGTGTGCGTTTAATAAATTATGCAGATTACGAGCGGAGCAAACACACGAGTTTTGCGATAATTTCCATATTTATAACGATTGATACTGCTGTAACTTAATCGTTCCCATATTAGCGAACGTACGTGCATTTGAATTCTTGCAGTTTCCTCTATTAATATTAAATTAAACTTATGGACGACACAATTTTATTTCAAACTACTGTTAGATAAAAAACGCAAATTAAACGTGTACGTCGATGCCGAGAATTAATGTCGATAAATGTTTCCCATAGTCACGTGAATAAATCTTTAATTTATTATCTAATTTTTTAAATTAGCATCCATGTAAATAATAGCATTATTTATGTTGGGTCATTCTGACGATTTTTCATAACTGTTCAGTACATTTAATCAATTTTTTTTTCTTAATAAATTTGAATACTATTCTATATTGGTGTTGGAATTTTTATACAGTCATCGTGGTACAGGTCGAATAAATTAGATTAGTATATATGCTACAAAAAAAAAAACAACACATGCCATTTTATCTTGTTTCGAATCTACGTTTTGCAACATTGAAATATTTGAATATTTCAGAGATATCGACACCGTTACATATTAACGTATTTTTTATTAAAAAGAAAAAAATACAAAAATATTTCATTGGTATGCCGATCGATTATTCTTCATTGTCGACAAATATGGACAAAAATTAATTACGTAAATTTGTTTCAATTTAAGAATGAAGTTCTCGTACAAGTTATCGAGTTAAAATAATAATAGTGATTACTGCACAGTTATTGTAAGCCTGTAATTTTGTATAAATTCGTTCTGGCAACGTTAAAAAAAAATAAATTAATGGTAAATAAATATAAAAATTTAATAAAGTGAAGAAAAACAAGATTTTATTTACAATTATAATTGCAAAATTAAAATATGCAATATTTTTGGAAAGATGATAAAGTGACATCTTTTTCTTTCAACAATTGAAAAATTATATTATACAAGTTGTATTAAGAATACTTAACAATAATTAGCAAGATATGGGAAAAATTTGCAATTAAGCGATTATTATAACAAAATGTCATCAGTTTTAAAAATTATATTATTTTAGAAATAAAAATTATTCTCGCAAAAATCTCGTATGACGCATTACTTTCCTACAAACTTAACGTTTTTGAATCCTTGTTATAGATTTTCCTTGGCTGAATTACAAAATGACAGTTTTTTTCCACTTATTGGGATAATGCATTTTTCGACGTAATAGAAATGGGAAAGTATGGAATGTTGATGAATTTTGATTGGATTTTATCTACCTCAAATTAACTAAGTACGTATTAAAAGAATCGTTGCTAAAAACAAAATGACTAAAAAACAAAAAATAAACAATTTAAAAAGAATTGATGGAAAAATGATGAAAAATTAACCGTTAACAAATTTAACCCAGTTTATAAGTACTGATCCACATAATCTCGCAAAGGTATTTTTTTTTCGCACATAAAAGTGTACCACCTTTTATATTATAAAATTACTAATAAATGTGCCCTAATATTGGATATTAATTTTCGACGATTTCGTGTCCATTTCATATCCATTGTCGTGCATTTTTTTTAACAAATAAAATTTTTAATATCGAAGAACGGGGTCCCATTGTCAACGGTGACTTTTTGCAGCAACGGAGTTCTCATTGTTAAACGGACTATTCCGTACGATAATCGACAATGGTCAACAATACAAATCAATTTATCATCTTTTTGCGATCAGAAAGGTGCCGAATTTTTCATTAAATTCGAAGTCGTGTAATTACCCCATATTGAGATCGAAATTCGATTGTGGATTATGAAGGTATTGAACGTTTTGTAAAATTGATAAACATCAATAAATTCTTATACTTAAAAATTTCGAAAAAAAGAAAGTCAGTTTGAATCGAAAATCACTAAAAACAATTCCAAAAAGATACTGTGTTTTGAATTGCCTTGAATTTTTAAGTATAACCATTTGATGCTTACGTTTATTAGTACTGCATGTATCACGTTCGACGATAATTTTTCTTGTGTTGATCTAAATTGTTTCCCTAATAGATTTTATTTGTCATATTTTTTGCAACCAGTCGCCACGAATGAACGCGAATGGTGTGGTTCCATTTCGATCTGTACGTTAATTTCGTAACGCATAAATTATTCATTTTAATTTCGTTTCGTCGGACGTCTGTCACATTAAATTATTTCAAATTCCATTGTTTGTTTAACGTGTCAGTCAAAACAAAAATAATTTATTATCTGTACCACCTGGTGGTACGGAATAACCAAATAAATTTCTTACATGTGCAGGGGTTGCACGTTTCAATTTTTTGACTTTGTTCAACTGTGACGAGAAATGCGTGTGTATCAGATAAGACAGTTGAATATGAACTTAATCAACTACAGACATGTTATGTTTTTTCTTTTTATCTTAAATAATATTCACTTGGAAATTTTACATTATTCCTAAGATACAAAAATCTACTATATTTCTTATAATATTGATATTTATGTATAAAAGTTAAATGTTCTTGTAAGGATAATTTTATTATATGGTTAATTAAGGTGACCAACCGACCAACCTTATTCCTTTAAGGATTTTTGTACTCCTTTTACCATACAACCTATACATCTTTATAGCAACATTTTAAAAGTTGATCTTTTGAATTTCAATTACAATCCATTCCAAAACCTGATGTGCATGTGAAGTCTGGCCAATGGAATTATGGATTAATTCCATCCGTCCTTCTTTTGCTACAGAAAATAGTTGGTCACCTAAGGCTAATGTACCTCCCTCTGCTTCACTGTTGACTTATAGCTTGACAATGATCCTGTATTTATTGTTTTGGAAATAAGTTATGGAAATAATAATTTTCAATTTCTTTTTAACCAAACTATCTGTTAATCAATGTGTGTTCTTCAAAGGAAGACCGATAGGTACTAATCTATGTATTCCAACTAATTGTCAGAGGCCTTGGATGATCGTCGTTTGGTCGACATTATTTAAACAGACTTGGAAACATTCTTTACTTTTAAGTAAACTTCATCGCTTTGGCATTAGTGATAAATTAAAAACATTATTTCAGTCCTATCTTTCTAATAGAATAAATTACGTACATGTATTCGAGGCAATCAGTGATGTTCCTCAAGGTTCAAGGCCCTTTACTATTTCTCTTGTTTATTGATGATATTATTTTGAACTTTTATTCTGAATGTTTGCTTTACGCAGATGATATTTATGAAAATTCGTACCTTCGAAGATTGCAAGTGTTTTCAGATGAACTTAACACGCCTGTACGAATGAAATCAGCAACAATTTGAAACTTAATATTGGTAAATGTAAGATAATGTCGTTTTTTAGAAAGCAGCAGAATATTCTATTTGAATACGAAATTAATAATTTTAAATTAGAGGGGGTTGAAAGTTTAATAACAAATTATTAATGACTGTTTAAAGTTGTTGGGTTTTTAATACCCCCTTTTCAAAAAGCTTTAAACAGTTTTTGTAATGACTTTGTAAGAACTAAACTTGAATACTATATTAATGTGTGGAACCCTAACTTTGTAGTATATCATGACCTAATTGAAAGCGTACAGGAAAATTTTAAACAAACATAAAACGTACGACGTAAATAAATTTTGTTCTGTTAATGTATATTATTAATCCTGAAACGTTAGTCTCAAGATGAGAACAGTTATATATATAGTATATTAATGATCGTGTAATTATGAAATGCAACATTCTAACGTTGTGTCTTAACCGTTACAATTATATACAAATAACTTCCCCACAGAGATCATTATGAAAACAATGGAGGTCTCGAAACGGTAATTAAATTATTTCGTTCATCAAAAAAAGTCGACTATTTTTTATTTTGTATGTCTGCTTTTGTGTTCTGATCTTCTCCAAACTGAATAATTACATGCCACGTTAAAGAAAAACTGTACAACGTGTTTCGAAAATTAATCATCTCCAAATTGTATTTACTAAAATATACAGTGAGATTCAGCTAAATCGTTCGTTAAAAGTTTATGGACTTTTCAAATAAAAATCTCTTAGAAATATTTTCGATTTCTTAGGATTTCCGTTTATACCGGAGGCTTTTGATCAGATGAAATTGATCCAACTTGGATGTAGGTACTTTTTAATCTAACAGATTTTTCTGGAATAGTGATAACTTCAAATCTGGAAAAATATTCCAACAAAAAGGCCATAAACTTTTAAATTATATTCTGAATCATGTCATATTCCATATGTGCTGTTTTCTACATTTCGTGTTTTTATCAAGAAATTCTTGTAATATTGCATATTAATAACAATTTTACGATTTAAATCGTAAACAAAATATCAACAGAAGGACGTTAAAGGTTGCAGCGATCGTGTCGTGACGCAATTGATTACACACAGCCAATTATTGCCGATAATGAATTTTTCGTGATTTTTGTCGCACTTTTCGCCGATTTCTTGGCATCACACTCTTCCTAAATCCTTGAACGATGCGCGATGCGGATAAACATGATTTGTGGTCGATTAAGTAATTGTTTTTAATATTAATTTATGCGAGTATTGTCGAAATTATAATTATATAGTAGTTCTTATTAGTGTGACGAACAATATTAAAATTAATTTAAAATCATAATTAAAAAAAATATATATTTCAAATTTTGAACTGTTAGTTAACCTTTTAAAAACGCATCCGTTGAGGCATTTGCAATGATTATTCGTATACATTTAAAAAATACGTAAATTAAAATTGACAAGTTGACATGCGTGATGACGTGATGACTAACCAAATTCCTAGTAGATTCACTATCGTTTAAATCAACCGCCAATGAATAAAAATCATTGGAACAAACAGGTTGTAGGTGACCTAATAATCAGTCATAGGTTGATTTTGAAGACGAGGGTAAAGAGCACATCCTGGTTTCAAACTTACGTCATGGTTATTTTTAATTTCTCTCATCGTAGTCGCTGTTTACTATTATTAAGAGGGAATTTTAAAACCATTTTTTCTCATGAACATTATCACATTCGTAATTAATCTTAAAAATAATAATAATGGCTTTAAATAGGTATTTTGCGTGTTCCAAGATTTCAAGAAATTTAGTAATTTTTTTAATAGGAAATTGACAGTTAAAAATGTAAATTTTAATTATACATAATTTTAGCTCGTATACTAGGAAATTGTAAGATTACAATTTCAGAGTTTTTACAATTGTTTGTAATTTTTGTATACAATGTATGAAAAAAAGTCAACTATTTTTTCATTCTAAAGGTGGAAGGTGACAAGGAAAATAAATTGACAGTATGTCAAAGTAAGAAGGAAAGCAAAAAGTACGGTATTTAGGGCAGCGAAGTGAAAAGTATTGGAACCTTTGGAATCCGACAATTTCTAGAATCTTAAAAATTACAAAACTTAAATACAAACTCTTGGACAAATACAAGTCATTTACTAGAATATTCCGACCTCTATCCTATCACGTCAGGTGTGCCTCAAGGAGGCGTTCTCGGTCCCGCCCTTTTAGTCCTTTACTCCATTAGTTAAAATTAAATACTCAAACCAATGGTGTCCAATATTTCGACATTTTGATACCAAGAATGGGGAAATCGTTTCTTTAAGACCCAAGGATTGTTCGGCAAATTTTTTCCGATCCTACGTGTTCGCTGCTTTGTCTTCCCAGTGTTTGAGGTTTAGTTTCTTTAAGTGTTATTTAACTACGTCTACCCACCTTCTGCACGGTCTTCCTCTCCTTTTCTTCCCTTGTATATCCTCCTTCATTTTGTTTTTCCGTCGTCAATTTGCAAGCTTTTCTTTCCCGCCGCTCTTTCCGTGTTTTTAGAAGCATTCGTAAAACATTGCTACCTACATACGACGGAGTTTTGAAACTAACTAACTTTTTTTATTTCTTTATTTACTTTTTTACGTTAAAGCTACTTATTATATTACGACGTGAAAGGCCTCAATTGCAAATTTGTTCCTTGTCAAAATTTACAATCTTTTTTATTATTACTTGATTTTGTTTCCCTCGCGCAATTATTAAACTGTCCATTGCAACAGTTTCTCATAGGACACACCTACTTTTTTGTCAATTTATGCCAACGTGCAAAATTGAAAAACCTTAATGAGAACAATATTAATTAAATTTATCTTGTACATACTTTATTAAATTAAGCGTTGTCATTTTTCATTAGCAGTCAAAAAAGAAGCGAAAAATACACTTGTAAACAACGAAGTCCGTGATTTATTGTTATTTGTGCAATTTAATTCGTACGTTAACGTGAAAATTAATAAATTATCATTGACACTGCTACTGTTTACTGCACGCGGTCATTTATTATGTGCGTTTTAAATTATACACATCCATGTATTGAACGTGTACAAGTAGAAAAGTAATAAAATCACTCCGGTATAATTACTAATATTATTTTTCCATTTTCATACGATTGGAAACTGTCACATCGTATCTTCGAGACAACAAACAAACAACAAAGAAGGATGTCCATCGATTTTTCGGACCGATTATCTAGTGAACCAAATCGGATCATGGCATAACAAGTACATAACAGTAAAACTTGTTAACCTCAAGTCGCCAGAATACATATTTGCAATTTAAAGTGTATTTTGTAACCGAAATCGTGAAACATTTCTAAAACACATTGTTCAGTTATATTCGTTTATGTCGGACGATTACGTTTGGGAAAAATTCGAAGCACGTGCGCACGCGGCAAGATACGGTGGCCTCGATGAAATTATCGATTTAAAAGAATCGATCGACCACAGGGCATTTTAAACATCGACTCAAAATTCGATTTTTTTTAATGATGTGTAATGTTTAAAAAAAAACCATCGAAATGTGCAAGCTTCAAATATAGCTCACAAAGCAAACTGATGATGGTTCCCAAGAATCGAAACTTTAAAACGTTAAACGTGTGCACTATTAAATAAATTTTTAAATGTCGAGTTAGCGTGATTAGTATACCGCACACATAAATCTCGCAAGGCGACGACGTTTTTTTAATTGAAAAGAACATGGGATGAGCGTTTTTAAAAACGTCTGCGCCCTGTGGCAAGTTTCGGGCCCCGAAGTTATTTATCGTTCTCGGCGAAATATTTGACTCATTACGCCACCATTTAATAATAATTAATTGCACATTATGAATAAAATCAAATTAAAGAACGGCGCGGTATTGGTCGTTGCTTGGAATTTATTGTTGCTTATTTATTCATCGTATCTTCTTCGATTATGCATCCGCTCGTTGTGTATTTATAGAATTTGACGAAATTGCATTTTCGCGAAGGTCGTCGTCGTTAATGGTGTTATTTTTATGTGTTCGTGTGTGTGTGTGTACTGCTCGATACCCAATAATAACTAATAACACGGAAAGAAGTGTTTAAGAGAATTACTATAATTTTCTAATACAATTAATCGGTCTATAAATATCGTCATTAAATCGACAATATTTAATGATGCTGTGCCGTTTTATCGATTAAATTTTGTTGTAATTAATATAATTAAAATTGCGATCTATGTTATTATGTTTTCAGTTTAAGTTCAACTTTAATTTATTTATAAAGTTAATTTATATTTTAATAGCAGTGTACATTTAGTCAATTTACACTTTATATTAATGTTGTATCAAATAAGGTAATTTTAAAATAAAAACGACTTCGCACTATACAATTTAGCGAGCTTTACAATAAGATAAATGTGAAATATATTTACAAGAACTTCACAAGAACAAAAACGTCTACAGATTTGAAAATTTTGAATATAAAATAAATAAAATGTAGTGAATGTGATTTTTTTTTCAAGAATAGAAAGAAGAAATGATGCAATCGGACGTTCTGTAGAGTATCAGGATACGGGAAGAACGAAAAAGGAATAAGGGAGAAGAAGAAGAAGAAATTTTCTATCAAATTTGCGAATATTGCTGATATGAACATATAGAAAAAAATGATAATACTATCTAATATTTTCTCACAATTTATACAGTGATAATTCGCGTGATTTTCTAGTGGATGTCCTTTCATTCCAGTTATTGCTTTTAAGGAGGAAAAAAATACCTTTAACATTTTTTTTTAAGTAATAATTTTGATTCCAGCATTTCTTTAACAAATGTTAAGAGTTTATCCTTCAATAATCTATACAATAAAATTAACACTAATGTTTTAAAATAATCGTCTGAGAAAATTCGATACGTAAAGAATATGAATTTTTTTATTAAACATTTTTTACACTGTGTTGAATATTTATCTAAATACATATATCATTAATTAGATGTACAAATTAAAGACCTAGAAAGTGTTTTATCGAAAAGTTGAACAAATTTATTATGAAGTCCAGGTAAAGGGAGCGTATTTTGCTCAGTGTTCAATTATTCAAACAAGCGATATTTAAGGGGTCCATATGGATAAGAAATTATGTTTTGAATCCCACATTTATTACGTGCGTTCGAATAGCTCTGCTATAGAACTAACCTATTATTAAACTTTCGGTTTTGACACTGATTAATAATAATCCGGGCCTTATATTTCGCCCATAAATTTTGTTTTATTTTGGGTTGGTAACGCATTTACAGGCTTCATATTAAACACTTTACATATTAGAAGCTTATATACAGTGAGGACAAAAAGTAAGGAATATTTAAAATAAAAACGAACTCAACCGGTTTTTTAAAAAACGCTGAAACAGGTCGATTTTTGATTTCAAAAATACACATTAATATGTGCGATTCAGCTTCCGACTTTCATTTGTTTTGTAGTTATGACGTCATCACAAAAAAAAATAAATGACAACATAGATTTTT
>JAFFZR010021924.1:0-15916 GCA_018397195.1 Lethrus apterus | reverse complement strand
GCGGAACGAAACAGCAGAATATAAAGACCGTTCAGTAACTTCGAACGTCAGTTCTTCACGATCACTACGACCGAGAAGAGCCACCTGAAGATGGCAAATGTGACTTTGCCGAAACGTCGAAATGACCCTTCTAGGGAAAATTCAACAACGCGGTTCATTACCCGAGAACCTATTAAAACATATATATATATATATCTCACACAAAACCAAACAGCACACCGTTTGAAAACTGTATAAGTTATGTCAAGATAAATCGTATTTCCATAAACGCATGGAAAGTAAAATTTATTGCACTTTTAAGGTGGAATTTTGTTATGGTTAATAAAAAATTAACACTTAGTGTTTACAACTGAAAACTTTTAAAAGAAGCCGCGCAATCGACATTATCCTTGTTGAAAACTAAATAAATATTATATAAAAATTACAGATGAAATAAAATACAAGAAAATCAAGTCAACTACTTAAATAACGGAATTAATGCACGTTTCTATTAAAATAGCACCTGTTACAGGTTCTTCGTTCTCATGTCTCGAGTGACCTCATACCTGACCTCGTGAATAAACCTGCCCTAAAGTAGACCTTGTCCACTACTGCACGTCATATATGAACTGTTATGATTCCATGTACTATTTAAATAGATGGAGACACCTTTAAGTAGCTACAAGCATTTTTCAAAACTTGAAACCATTACACAACTGGTAAGCGTGTTGTCATAAATGTGTTAAAGATTTTATTACATTAAGTGTCATTAACATTTGTTCCGTTTGTGTAACTACCATATTAGAGGATAGCTGTTAAAATACATAGGTATGTATAACCAAAGCAAAGACGAAAAAATTTATAAAATAAAAATCCGAAAGAAAAATTAATTGACAATCAATCACTGCTAGCATTAATTCATGTTGAAGGTGTTTACTAATACATTTTCCTACGAATTCGCTGTTCCTTTATAGTGGAGGTGACCATGCATAAATCATACTTATGTTAGAAACACGTCACATTTCATAACCACCTGCTCACGACCGTAAGTCGTTTATGTCGAACCGCAATGACAACGAAATGAAAATCTTAGCGACAGACTATGGGTCGATCGACCAATATCGTCTCAAAATTCAATTTTATCAAGTATGATTATACAGAGTGTTCAAAGTTATCTGGGCACTATTGCTATCTTCGTTATTTTTGGAGCTACAGAGTCGGTTAAATTAGCAAAGATGTACTGATTTTTCCGCTGATTGCAATAGTCCACACAACAAAACAATTGCGCATCACATTTCAGAGCCAATTCAGATAATTACATTTTTTTAAATGGAACAACCTGTATATTTATGTATCAATCGGTAGAAAATGAATTTTTGCACAAAATCTTCTTATACTACTTTATGCCAGAAATGAAAAACAAAAGACCTACGACGATATTAATACAGGTCACCGCACATGGGATAACTTCGTTAGTGTATTAGTAGGGTATGTGAGTGACTAATGCAAGTCGATCTCGTGTTTCACATAAAATATTTTTCGTTGATATATGAAATACGAAATGCTCTCGACTATTACAGATTCGGGTCGAAAATGAAGTAAACAGTTACGCCTTCGCACAAAATGGACGCGTCTGATTGCCACAAACAAAGAACTGAGAACTTTCACACACCGACCGACTTCACCATATACGACGTTCATCCGACTGTTCCAACAATTTGACAAATGTGTCGCTCACGAACGACGAAGTCGACATTTTCAGGCGATTTCGGACGCAGGATTCCCACAAAGTTCCATTTCTCGCGAAAATGAAATTTCCAAGGACCTTCCAGACACCGATATTTCCCACTTCTCGACGTATACACACACAAAACAACACAATTATGATTTCTACTGCGTCACGAAACCGCGTCAATCGATAATCCCACTACGCCCCATTTCGTACGGAATAAACACACCCGGATGATCAACATAAACAGATGCGATAAAATTGTCTAGGTCAAGAGAGGATGGTGGTAGAGATGGGAAGGAGAGCAGTAAAGTATGAAATGGAAGTGAGGGAAAGGAAGAGGACGAACTGGACTAGGATGGTGCTGGAAGAGGTAGTAAAAAGGGGTCGGAAGAAAGAGAAGTTGGCGAGGTGGGAGGGAGATAGAGTGGATATGTACGAAAAAGCAGGTTGGTCATTGGCGGAGGTGGAAAGGAAGACATCAGAAGGAAAGGAATTCCTGAAGAAGGTAGTGGACAGATGGAGGGAGGTGGAAGGGCAGGAGCGATACGAAAAAATACAGAAGGGGAGGTACAACAAAAAGTACAAGGTCTTGTATACATATGGAAGGACGCCGAAGTACTTACAGGGGAAAAGAAGTGGCACAGAGGAAAAGATTATAGCGAGGTTCAGGTGTGGGAACGAGGAAAAAGGAAATAAATATTGGATGACGGAGAATTATAGGAAATGTAGGTTCTGTGGAGTAGGGGAGGATGAATGGGAGCATTGGTGGAGGAATTGCAACCGACTGGATGCGGAGGAGAACATCGAAATGGGGGTGAGGTGGAGCACGTGTTTGGGGGAATCAGGGGAAGGCTTAGAAGTGTTGAAAAGACTGAAGAAGAGACTGAAGAAGAACCGTGGTCTTAAGAATAAATTGTAGATAGCATCTATCAGAAAAACTCGGTAGGTTTATTGAACTCAATACAGTTACGGACGATATTTTCATTTCCAATATAATTTCCTTTTCGTGCTATATAAAAATATATAGGGTGTTCAATTTAAAAATTTAATAGTTATGCTTGTATCTTAGCAACGCGATGTTCTTTTGTTTTATAATTTACTGCGCGAAATGCGCATTGCAAGATACTTAAACTTTCTCCATTTAACCAAGTTTGTATCTCTTTAAATACAAAAGTTGGCTATTGTAGAATAATTGGTGAACACCCAGAATGTAACAAATTATTATTATTATTTTAACTCCTTAACTAGCTACCCTAGAGAAAAATTATCTGATAATTAATTATAGCAGGCAACCAGAGCAACTTAAAAATATAAAAATATACAGGGTGTTCAATTTAAAAAATTAATCGTTATGCTTGTATCTTGGCAACGCGATGTTCTTTTGTTTTATAATATATTGTGCGAAATGTGCAATGCAAGGTATTTAAACTTTGTCCATTTAACCAAGCTTGTATTTCTTTCAATAAAAAAGTTACCTATTGTAGAAATTTCCTGTGAACAGACTGTAGAATAGAATGATGATAAACAATCACAGATTGATAAATGCCAATCTAAGGCATAATATATATAATAATTATTTATAAAAACACGTATCTTATTTGTTGTAATAAATCGTTTTTAAAATATCTCAAAAGCATTATAGACTTTATTTATTTAACTGATATTTGATATACAAATGTGTATAAGCTATTATATGATTAGATTATAAATTATAAGATTATGTAAGAAACAGCCGAGGAATATAAAAATAAGAAAATTTTACATGTTAAAAATTTATTTGTTGTGTTCTTTTAGTTTTTTTACGTACGTTGTATAATAAAATTTATTTTTAAAATTCACATAAAGGTAACGATTATATTTCTGTTATTAATAATATTCTTAAGAATATTTTATTTTAGGCCGGCCCCAACATTGTGGGAAGCAGCGGCGGATGCAATATTACAACAGAAGCGAGTTCGGCCTTCGCTAGACATTCCCGATTTCGATGACGAACCTGATGCGACATCAGAATCCGAAACTCAAGTTGTACTTGATTCCGATATTGAATCGGAATCGGAAATGAGTCATGGCGTAGAAACTGAACATGAATCAGATACGGACTTATTTGAAAGAGCTAATTATTATCTAAACAAACAACACATTAGGCCTCCGGAAATCATCATAAATAGTGAAACGCTTTCAATGAAATCGTACAAAAGTGAAATTTAATTGAAGATATCTTCTTCCACGCATATTTTAGTGCCTACGTAAATTGGTGTTTTAATCAATATATCGATGTATCTGTGTTCTTTAATCATAATGATCAATGTTTCGGAATGTGAAATTTATTCAACAAATTTTGAATCACATTTCGAAATATTCAAAAATGTACATATCAATGTTAGTAAAAATAAACGAAACGGCTACTTTACAATTTTAAATGGATGATTAAATAATTAATTGATTTCTAATAGAATGCAAAGATTTCAACTCCGAAATTTAATTATTTTTGTTACTGAAATTTAAGACATATCATTGGCCGTTACGGTGTTTTATACTAACAATAAATAGATAAGATATGCATTTTTAAAAAAAGGGCTGTTATAAACTTTCTGTGTGCATAAAAATTTCTAAAATCATGTATACCTCAATCAATGCTAATCAATATAAATATAAAATGAATAAATTATTCTAAATCAATCTCATTTGTACATAAAATTATTTTTGCATAATAGGTGTAAAAATTTATAATTTTGTACAGTATATTTGCGAACAGGAACTAAAACTATATACATTATTATAGTTATCATGTAGATGTAGATGCTTTGTTTAAAAAACGTCCATAGCATGCATTGTCCACACACAAAGCCTGATGATGAGTAATAACTCAGAACTAGCTGGTTCAGTGATGTGTGTATGTGTGTCTACAATGCTATGTCGAGTTCATTGATAAATGATTTATTAATATAGAACATATTTTAAAGAATTGTCTCCAGCTATTTCTTAGAAGATCGTAGAAGAGATTTTCACTGAATGGCATAACTATGGCTACATTTTATGTATAAAAATGTCCTCTTTGTTAATAAATATTTTGATGAGACACTGCAAATCAAGAAATCACAATCATAAATCTTTTTTCATTGAAACAACTGCATTGTTATAACTTTGTGTTAAAAACTGCAAATGATAACGACAGGTGGCAGTAATTTGTATTATAAAATGTAATAACTTTAATTATATTATATTATTATTAAATTGTCTTCATTAAAAATCTTGTGTACAAAACTTTTTAGTTAGAGAAAATTATACATGTTTGTGTGTACATTAAAATACATGTTAAGTACTAATTGTTTGAGTACTAGTTATAGTGCATTAACCTGTATTACCTGCAATAATGAAGCCATAAATTTATTTCTATTCCTTGAAGAAATGGAGAATAATGGATTTTGGACGGAAGTAGAAAAGAGTATAGGGGAAAGGCGGAAAAATGTTTCAAATCAATAAATATGTCAAAAAAGGAATGGAACAATTTTGTAAATAATAAACTAGAGCACAGTTTCAAAATTTATTCTTATAATTTAATTATTATCGCCTCTTTTTGTTAGTTTATTCGGTAACTTGATGAACTTTTTCAACAAAGTTTGTTTCTCAAAACAATCTTTACTTCAAATTTTAATTTGTTTCAAGTCAACCAATTTTGTTGTAAAAATCATGAATTCAAGCGGAACAAAAATTGTATACCCTCTGTTTTAAAGGAAATTGTGATCGCCAATTCAACAGAACACCATATATTATGCCCCTTAGTATTAGTATTGACTAAGAGTGATTTTCCAAAATCTGTTGAACTAATTAAATGAGTTCCAATGGTTACAGATAATTTAAATTTTAATTTTAATAATTTATTATTATTTATTGGATATAGAGGCGAATGTTGTGAAACAAGTAATAAAGATAACAAAGAAGAGTGACTGACGATTGTAAAAGAAAGTTGTGTTCGAATGAACAGTATGTAGGTACGTTTGACGTGAACGAAAGAAGAAAAAGGAAAATGAGAGTGAATATATGGCAAGAGCGAAGGGTAGGTAGAGCGTTCCTTAATTCTAAAAATGACTATACAATAAGTTCAAAAGAGTTGAATTCATATCATTCTTCTACCACTCCTTATTAATAACGGATCATTTATGTAAAAATAACGTATCAATAAAATTGTAATTAGTTAATCAATTTACAATAAAGCGGTATTTAATTTCTAAAAATGCTTGCGCGCTAGTATGATGGAAAAATTAACTTTTATGTATGTATGTACAGCCTAAATCAAAAATAATGTCATAGGCCAAATAATATGGATGCTTGAGTACATCTTCTTTAAAAGAGTGAGCGTGTCGCGACCGCAATAAAATGTACCTGCAATTGCTATTCATTGAACACAATTTTTGACAAAAATGTTGTACAGCGTGTTATATGTTATCACAATATAAATAAACCATGTCTACTTAAATATATATCCGTATATTTTCGAAAAATAATAAAAGTCATTGTAATGAACTTTTGACGGATTTGTCGTGGAGTTTCCATTCCCCTAATTCTCAATAAAACAAAATCAAATCAAAGTTAAATACTTTAAGGTTTTCAACGATGTGATTTGTCAATGAGTTTACATCCAATCATACTTCAACCAATCATAGCACATTCAATATCCTTCAAATAAACAAAATTTATAAAAACGGGACCAAGCGACCAATTAAACTTAAAGTTGAGAGAAAAAACGTTAAAAATAACCCACTCTCATACTACATGTTAAATAACGAAATTCTGAGTTCTGATTGGATCTCTCATCTCGCCTACATCTAATCGTATCTAGTCGACAAAAATGCCCATTTAAAATGTGGTAAGAATACGCAAAAAAAAGATTTTTTCGCCCATTGTTCGAGTTTTAAATGCCGATTGGACTGGATCATTGATGTTTACCTTAAATCATATTAAAGTAAATAACATCCAAGTTAAAATGTCGGGCCGCCGAGAGAAATGTTCGGGCCCGTCACAAGTCTGTGTTCCGCGCCCCACTTAAAAAGGTGCTGCATCAATTTTGTTTGATGAAAAAAAGTCCATAAAATATTTATTTAAAAAAAATGTGCAATAAATCAAAAGAGAATTTGTATAGATTGGGTTTGCTTCGTGATTGAAATCTTTGTATTACGGAAATAATTAATTCCAGAAATAAATTCGGATTAAGTAACATTGTCTATGTGTAGGAAATGTAAAAAAAAATATTATGTAGACATAAGTGGAACTCTTAAGTTTTTGAATTTTAAAAATTCGACACACTATAATTGTATTTACATTTTATTGCGGTTTCGGTCAAGTAAACAAACGTGCACAGTCCTTTAAACCTTTAAAGAAGATATACTAAGACCCTAACATTATTTTCCCTATGACATTATTTTTGATTTAGGCTGTACATACATATATTACATACATACATACATACATACATACATACATACATACCTATATGCCTTTATGCGTTACAATAACGTAAGGATATTTCAATCACTTCTATACAAAAAAAGTTATAAGTTCATTTTTTTAATTATTTCATGTCCGTTTCTCATTATTTATCTAATTGCTATTGCATCTTTAAAATCTCATTTCAAAATTGTAAATTAAAAAATTAATTAATACTGTATGTTACACGCATGTGTCAAGGTTACGTAAATCACGCAAAATGTAAATTTAATATTAACATTTTGTTACAATATCCCAGTTCCTTGTGAATCTATTTTTATTTACACATTATTACGTTGTGAACGCTTTTATTTTATTACAAATAATTTTTGCTTGTCTTCCCTTCACAGTATTCGAATATATATTTTGATTATAAAAAGGAATGTATTTGTAGGTACTTTTTAAAATCTATAAAGTCATTTATCCTAATTACAAACACCACTTTGCGGATGATGATTTGCGGTTACATACAAACTTTAATGTTTAAACACACAAAGTGCGGTGAAAATTGTTAATGAAAAACAAATCAACATAAACGCAGAAAAGTTAAAATCGGAGAATCTATTAAGGTTCAAATTTAAAAAGATGAAAAAACAATAATGGCAGGAGTAACCCAAAAGAAAAAGAAAATGACGAGAAATTAAACAAACCGCACATGTTAAGCAAAAGTAGAAACAAAACGAATAAATAAAAAGTAAAGATAAATTTAATGTTTATTAACATTATATTTATACTCAGTTCATACCAACAATCGTTGTTTAAATTTATTCATTAATCTACCATTACATACTAAATATAATGCATTATTATAAAGCGTATTTTGAATGAACTCAATCACATTTTTGATGCATGTATAGTTTCGACTTCACCACTTGCTGCGATCGCTTCAATTTCAACTTTTGCTCCCATTGGTAACCTTCCAACTTGAAAGGTAGAACGTGCAGGATAATCCATTTTGAAAACTACAAACGCAAACAAATTAAGTTCCATTTCAATCCAGACTGAACTGATAATAGTAAAATCAAAACAAAAATTAAAGCTACAATCAAACTGAGGCTACATACAAAAAAGAAACAGAGATTAGACAGGATTTCCCAAACTCTTGCAATTCGTCGATAACGGGGTTAATATTAGAAATTTTTAAAAAATACTAATTACCGAAGTTGTATGGGTTTAGTTCCACATAAAAATAATGTCATTTATACTGGGTGTTTTTTCCGTATATGATCTTATCGTTATTTTTAACAGAAAGTCGTATATTTGTATCTTTTCGGTTTCCTTATTAAATTTTATAATGGTTTTGTTTAATGTTTAATGATGGTATCTTTAAACTGAGTCATTTTCGAGTTATTTTGATTTTTCTTGAAAATTTGATCTTGATCTTCATAAAAAAATTAATTGTGGTTAAATTATTTATTAAATAAAAAAGGTGTAGAACTGATAATGGGACATTTTAATGAAACATTTCTGAGCTATTGACTGTTTTATTTGAATAATCGACTAATCCATCAGAAGGTACATTCATCAGCCAGTCTTTTTTGAAAATTTATAACAGTCAGAACTTTTTTCTTAATGGAATACCCTATATTTCCCACTATTATTCATGGAAGCAAAATTAAAAATATTTCGTAATGATTTCAATCCAAACGTCTTCCCAAAAGGATTTAATAATAAATAATAACAAGAAAAATTGAAAGGAGTATGTGTTGAGAAATATACCATTTTATTAAGGCAATGGTACTTAATTTTTAAATATACGAAGTATATTAAAATACATACAGTCTTTATATACTTCGTTGACTGCACCAAAGTCGTTAATATCGTTCAAAAAGATATTGGTTTTTACAACTTTCGCATAAGATGATCCAGCAGCTTCTAAAATATATCCTAATGACTTTAATGCTTGTCGAGCTTCTTCGCCAGCTCCACCATCCACTAATTTCATAGTATTTTTATCCATACCTAACACGCCTGATACATAAACTGTTTTACCCAGCACAACTGCTTGACTATTTTACAATAGAAGAAATAATAATAAAATATTAATTCATAAAATATTTTCATGCATAACTTACTTATAAGGAGCCACCGGTTTAGGTGCTTTTGCTGTGCTAATAATTTTTCTAATTATTTTCGACATTTTTAAGCCAACCTTTGTTTTGTTCCACACAATCTTATATTAACGTCTGAGTGAACTGTGTACAAAGTTCAATCAAATTCACGCCAATCAGCATGATAAGCGCATAGGAACTAGTAAAATGTATATTACAAGACACACAAGATTTTAAATATAAATATAGTTATTTTTGGTCCTAAAACGTACCAAATGGATGGAGGATAATTCATTAAGTTCCCTTACCCTTTTATTATTTATAATGCAATGCAATTTGAAACCCTATCCACCCTTTCACAAATCGTTATTTAAGTGTGGAAATCGAAGTAAAAAACCACAAAATAATTGTTATTGTTTCACATTGATTGTTCAAAATTACTTGATGAGCTTTTCTTCTTTCTGCATCATCAGTTATTACTGTTAATGTCCATTTCCATTTAAAAACAAACGTTGAAACGAAACGTTACTTAAAAGCTATGCTTTACTCCTCTTTTGTATTCATTGGGAACGAATGATCACAATATTTGGAAAGAAAACAAAGAGAAGTATTAGATCACAATATTTGGAAAGAAAACAAAGAGAAGTATTAGAAAGATACTTCTCTTTGTTTTCTTTCCAAATATTGTGATCATTCGTTCCCAATGAATACAAAAGAGTAAAGCATAGCTTTTAAGTAACGTTTCGTTTCAACGTTTGTTTTTAAATGGAAATGGACATTAACAGTAGCATTTAGAAACAAAAATTTCATTAATTGAAAATTATTTAAATAAAGTTGTAGTCGCGAAGGATGCTGATACATTTTTTTAACTCAAAGATTCCCCAATTGAAAACAATACAACAATCAATGTTCAAATAAATTTAAAATATCAAACGTTTAAAAACAATAACAATTAATATTTAAAGCTTTTTACAAAATACCTACATAAATCACAAAATGAGGATTTATTTGATGTATGGAAGAATTATGGGTAAAATTAAATTAACAAGAAAATGATAAATTAAACAATTTATTTCAATGCTTTTTTGAAAAGAAGGTAATTAATTGCAAAAGAAACGTCGAATTACTAATTGAAGTTAAGAAGAATTAAATTAAATACATACCGGGTGTTCAAAAATGTTTAAGATGAGAACCGTAGGCAACCAAATATACAGATTGGTATATACTAACAAATAAATCCCTAGACGTTATTTTATTACTCACATTAAAATAAAAGCATCTTCCTCAGAGGAAAATACCATTTTTTAACTACAACTGAAAAGTAAACGTATCATGTAACTGAAACAGAATGTATTGACAGCCTTACCTTAATTTTAATCGAAAAATCATATGGCATAAGCAAATGACATAAAAAATAAGGCAATTTATTTTTTACTAACTAAAATTTCGAATCTGTATATTTGGTTGCCTACCGTCATCTTAATCATTTTTGAACATCCTGTACATTATTTTAATAATTTATCTTTCAAGATTTACAAAGATTCAATAAACTAGGACTTTTTTCTCTCTAAGGTTGGCCACTAAAAAGTTTTACGTTACTGATAAATAATTTGATAGTTACTGCATGTCAAAGTTTAATACTTTGATTGAAAACATTAATAAAAATCAAATACCTATTCATGCAAGTAAATTTTCATGATACGTAATTAGACATTATTAATACCATATTTTACAAATTATTAACTTATTCGAATATGGCTTCACCAGTTGTAATCGCCTCATCTGCTAAGCATACTGCTACAGTAAGTATCTTATCATTTATAAAAACCTATGTTATTGATTTATTCATTTGCAGCTGATTTTCTTTCATGGTTTAGGTGATACTGGGTAAGTTAAAATATAGATAGATTATAATTGTGTGCATATTTATCATAATGCATATTCTTTGAAATACGTTTAGAATCCCATTCAATGGAATTCTTTTGTATGAAATTAACCAGCTTTTAATCATACAATTGTAAATTTTGAAGGCACGTTAATTAAAAAAATTATAGAATTAATATTTATTTAAATGTTTGAATTTAATCGAGTTGTATTGTTAAATCATTTAATTTTACAATTAGGCAAGGATGGGCAAGTGCTATGGCTGCAATTCGTCCACCTTACGTAAAAGTGATATGTCCAACAGCACCTACTATGCCAGTTACACTCAATGCTGGCTATCGAATGCCCAGTTGGTTTGATTTGAAAACCTTAGATGTCGGTGGACCAGAAGATGATGAAGGTATTTAATTAAACGCTTATATCTATGCATCAAACATTTTAATTTAAGGTATTAAATTGGCTAGTAAACAAGTACACTCAATGATAGAAAATGAAATTAAAGGAGGAATTACAGCAGACAGGATAGTCGTAGGAGGATTTTCACAAGGTGGAGCACTAGCCTTGTATTCAGCATTAAAATTTCCTCAAAAGTTAGGGGGTGTAGTTGCACTTTCTTGCTGGCTACCTTTATATAAAAGCTTTCCTGCCGAAATTAAATGTCCAAATGATTTATCTGTAAGTTAACATTAGCTCATTTTTATGGCATAATAATTTTATTTTAAAGGTTCTTCTCTGCCACGGCGATTGTGATCCTGTGGTACCCTACAAGTGGGGTCAGATGACCTCGTCAATTTTAAAAGGTATTTTAAAAGAGATAGAATTTAAATCATATCGTGGACTCATGCATACTTCCTCTGACGAAGAATTAAAAGATGTCAAGCAATTTATCGATATGAAGTTACCTGTTCAATAAAAAAAATAATGAAATTATGGAACAAATACCTCTTTAGTGTAGAAGTCTATTACCTTGTAAATGTTGTAGTATCTTTCATGCCATGTCCCATTTTATTTATTTACATTCCTTAGTGGTTACATATAAATATTCTGAAAAATACTAGCCAATTGTAGCCAATTCTGTTTACTCTAAATTTTTTATTTTATTGATCTGGAATGTTGTAGAGTAATTGTGAGCCTTATTAATTGTATATGATTGTATATGATGATAATTTATTGTATTGTACAATTTTTTAATTAAAACTTTTACTTTGCAATAAAATAAACCATCTTCATAATTCTTATTGTTATTACATTTGGCAATAATAATCATTAGTTTCAAATTTTGTCGATCGTGCTCTATTTGAAAAATATTTTCAAATCATTTTTAGGCTTTACCTTGAGAGGTTTAATAAGATAAATACCCAGCAATAAAAAGGACACCAAAAGAGCATGAGCAACAAAGTTGATAATACATGTAGATCTTTTAAAATAAAACGAAGCTGAGTCATTCCAATTTGTATTAGTATTTTAGATATTATTTATTGCAAGTTTTAAACTAACAATAAAAATGTTGTTAAAAATATCATATAATAGATACAACATAATGTACTCCTTGTGTGTATTTAGTGCATTATTAAAAAGACCAATGAAGGTAAGCACTAAATACTAAAACAGTATTAACAATCATCAGTGATATTGAAATATGGTTTTTGGGAAATTGTGGATTGGCTTTTGTTAGCCCATGTTTTGTGTATTTTCATATTAGAAGGCTCTTGAAGGCAATAAGGATTTGAACAAAAACTAAGGTGACCAGATTTTAACATTGGTGAAGCGGGACAAAATTGACAGGGGGGGGCGGTATAAAAATTCTAGAGCAACAAAAATTTTATTATTAAAGAACGCAAACATTTTATTGTAATATATTTTTTTAAATTTCAACATATGTAAAATTTACAAATATAATAAATCTTTAAAAACTTTATTCTTTGGCATATTTCTCATTTGAGTGAATTTTGTTAGTAGATTGCTGTCGTTTAAAATGTCATAACAATTTTCGCAAGAATTTGTTAAATTATATTTCACACATAATATGGCTCGCAAAGTCAGTTCAGTCGTAGCATTAGTTCCTGGTAAGGACAGCACGTATCCCACCGTTTTTAATATATTATTGTATGGAACACAGTTTGTTTTAAAAAGATTAAATATTTCTAACCATTTGTTCTCTGTTGAGATTTTTGCTGATGGCCAAGATTTAACCTTTCCCTTATCAGCAGCATTCTTTATTTCCTATGTTCACGCACACCTTGGTACTGATACTTCTGATAAAAATGATCTTTACGAATCTTAAACATAAAGCATAAATTTATAACATAATTGACAAAAACGTAATCTTTCCAAAAATCGGGACTTTTTTAAAACGCCGCGGGACGCGGGACAAATTATTAAAAATCACGTCTGGTCACCTTACCAAAAACCGAGTTAATTTATCAGTGATATTGTGATACTGTTGTATTTTTGTAAATGTGTGCATATATTTTGCTATTAGCTACAGAGATACTGTCTAAATATGCACAAAATTATGTTTGAATACTAGAAAACTGAGTGCTTTTATTTAAATGAAAAATACTATTTTAATAAAAAAAAAATAATAATCCATGAACAATTTTGACTGCTATTTAAAATAATACAATTTACAATTTTTGAAAACATTATTATTAGAAAGTCTTATGCAAAATATATTTATTTACCAAAAGTCATGCAGCACATAGTAAATGACATTTCTCACATGTAATTTTCTTGTTTTACTATTTTCTAATCATGACATATTCCTTACTGGCTTTAAATAAATAATTATTATTATGAACATTTATTTATATAAATCCTTTAAATTTAAATCATTTGGGATAACATGTTTCTAAAATTATTTTTATTTTTTTTTTTTATTAGAAAAATTTTGGAATATAGGTATGTTCCTTCTTCATCTTGCATATTGTAAAATGGAATATGGTCGAAATCACGAGAGTTGGCGTGTCAAGGCCATTTGAATGCAACAGTTTTCGACACTGAGTTTCCTTCTCGTATTCGGTTCGCATGTTGATGAAAAGATAAAAACTGAAACGTAAGTCTGCTATGTAAATTATATGGAACAACAAAAACGTATGTCGCTATTAAAGGCAAGATTCATGTCATATGTCAACAGCATTGTGCTAAGCGTTAACATAAAAATACCTTGCGCCTTGTTTTATTAAATTTCATTTTATATAATGTATAATAAATTCTTTTATTATTACAGTACTTATGCTATAAATATTGTAACCAAAATCTACTTTAACCTATTTTCTAGGTTATGTCACATAAACGTTAAATATGAAGTATGCAATATGCATACTTCATATTATATGCAATATAGTAAATGTATATAACATATGATAATAGACATGCGATTTCTGACTTGATTCATACAATTCAATATGGCCTTGACGTGCTCTCATGATTTCGACCATAATTGAGTTTTTGTGTTCAGTTTTCACATAAAATGAAATATCATTCATATCCAAGTTACAAAATTTAAATACACCAAAGAAGAACAAAGTTCTTCACAAATCTGAAGCACATTTTTATTTTTAGACATAAGATTTTACAAACACAAATAAATGTATAATAAACATCAGAAGATTTTACGATTTCTTTATTGTGAAAATGTTTGTAATATTTTAGTGCATAAAATAAGTTCCATATATATAATAAACAACAGCATTAAATTTTAAAAATTAAATAACAATTTCTAATGTCGCTGTTCTATATTGTCTGCTAGAAGTATTTCGTACTAAAACCTTGTTTTTAACATTTTGCGCAAGCATTGTAGGAACTGCACCTAGAGCTATGTAACCTACAGCAGCACTATGTGCAACTGTGAAACTAAAATCTCCCTTTGTCACAAAACCTATAACTTCTTGTGAACATGACTTTCGAATGTTTTTCACTTGTTCTGGTAACCATAGTTCACGCATCTGATCTCTGTACTGCGCCAGCATCGTTACATCTACCGGAATGATCTAAAACAAATTATAATAAGTAGATATAAATCTGATAGCAAAATTATACCTTTCCGTTTCGTTTTGCATTTATACGACGTCTTCTAAGTTGCTTTAGTAAAGTTTTATGTTTACTTCTCATTTCTTTTCGTTTATCTTGATTGTCATCACATTTTAGTGGTTCTTTTATATTAGCCTTCAGGTCAGTGCTCTTTAGTAAACATATTATTGCATATTCTTTTGGTTTCCCTTTATTATCTAATTTCAGTCTAACAGGTACGATACAGTTCAAGTTAAAATCAACATTTATATTAGTTATGTTTGTATGCTTCTTCGACAAAACTTCCTAAAATTTAATATGAAATCAAGTTTTACTAATGTACAACTTAAATATTTAAAAATTTTGTATATATACGTAAGCTCTATCTCAAATGATAATAGAAATATAGAAGCCGGACACCCAATGACTTCACCCTGTATATTTGAAACTTACTTGAATATCCTGCAACATTTTTTTATTCCTAAGGACGAAGAAATTGTTCACATTTTGTGAATGGTTAGCCCAGTCTCTAACTAAAACATTCCAATTGCATTTGAATGGACTAACAATGGAAAATTTATTAAAATTAGTCCTTTTGTTAGGTGGTAGACGAAAGTATTTAGATTTACATAATTCCGTGTGTCTTTCATCTTCCAATTTACCTGCATCTGTATCTGGTTCAAGAAACGATGGTTTACCCAATTCGAAGGTCATGGAATCTGTTTCTCTCAAACCTCCTACCCTAGCACCCCACATTATAAGAGTAATCCACGTT